>NDXB01002719.1:0-19253 GCA_002631895.1 Agapornis roseicollis
AAGGGGAAGGGGAAGGGGAAGGGAAAGGGCAGGTCGGGCAGCCCCAGGCCAGCCAACAGCCCGCCCCCTTCTGAGGGACCCCCCGTCCCTGTGGGGCGGGAAGCGGAGGCTTATCGCGGTTCTGCGTGAGCCAGACGGAAAGGTTGCGGCAAAGGTGGGACGTTTGAGTGATGGGTTGGCACAAGGCAGTGCTTATCTCTTTAAGAAATGGAAATGAGGTCTAATTAGCATAGACTGGTTGCAATTAGCATATGAGTCCCGTTCGGGGACTTGGAGGAAGGGAGAGGACCAGGCAGCAACTTAATGGGGTTTTATTAGGCGAAATTAGCCACCGCTGAACAGTCATAAAAATATCTAAATTATTAGTAGCTCTGCAATTTATTGTGAGTGCTTCCCGGACATGCTAATATCTATTGGGTCTGTGCCGTGCCTGCTAATCACTAAAACAAACTGCGGGACCAGCATCATCTCTCCGCTGTACATTGTTATGCTGTTGTAGGCACGGTGTGACAGCTTTATACGGATATATATGCACGAGTGTGCCTTGGTTTGAGGGGTACATTTTTGCTAGTGCCTTATGAGTTATGTAAATGGAATACATTCGAGCAAAAACGACAAACTGGTCTCTAGAGAAGCAAGCTCACCTGTAATATAATGGGGGGACTGTGGGGGAAAAGATGAGGCTGAATCATTCGGCTTTTGTTGAGTCAGAATGAAATGCAAAACCCCTATAGTTGTGGCAATCACATGCATTCAGAGGCCGGAAGAAAAGCCCTTCTGTATACGTGATGATCTTCAGAGACAGAGGATATAGAAAAACCACTCAAATACATGTATTTTTAACACATCCATGCTTGCCTTTATCCTCACACAGGTTAGAGGCTCTTTTTAATGAGCACCAGCTACAATATCTGCTCTAGGTGGGGTCTAGTTATTGCCTCTTTCTACAGATGTGATCAGCTGTGTAAGGGGAGTCGTGAAGAATCAGCATTTTTAATTCATAGTGACAGGTCAGGCAGACTGACCCAAGATAGGGTCCGGCAGAAAATTTGCTATGAAGATAGGTAAAAACGTCCCAACAGTAAGAATAATTACACCATTCTCACCCAGCTCCTTGCTCAGTGTCTCAAGAAAGAGGCGGCTCCTCTTCCATTGGCAAGCCTTTTCCATTGAATACATACAAACATAGGACTTCTGGGCTGCATCCAGCAGAAACTTAGCTAAGCAGTAGGTGTGGATGCTGTGGCACTGGGAGGGGAATAACACCAAGGATTATCCTCCTTGTCTTTTTATGAAACAAAGTGTAATTATCCCAAGCATTGCCAAGACCAGCATAAGCTCTTGACACCTGGTGGTGGCTGTGTTTTCACTGGAAGGACCAAAGGTAAACAAGGGGGAATGCTGTAATGCACCTTTCAGGAGCCAGAATCCTTGCGTTAATTTGTAAGTGGTGTATTTTATCATATTGCATGTGTAAGTAACATTATATATGTGCCATATTATACATGACAAAAAGGTCAGAAACAAAACCGGAAAAAAAGTAATCTTAAATGGTTGGTATAGGCCACCTGGCCTCCCATTTTGGAGCAGGATTTGGAACAACTTCTGCATTTCATCTGTTTGATATGTTCAGAGCATGGTGAGTGTCTCTGAAATGTTGACTGTGGTGCCTGATGAGGAGCCTAATTTACATATTCTCAATTTAATCTAAAGTAGGCGCTAATTGATTACTGCTGAATGTCAGCACGCTCTGATTATCTGTTCAAGATGCTCTGAGAAAAACCTACAGCCCTGAGGTGCAAGTGGGAAAGGGGTGTCTGAATTCAGTATGCCATGCAGGCTGGTTTGAGCTGGAACAGAGTTAATTTTCCCTATAGCAGCTGATATGAAGCCATGTTTTGGGTTTGTGCTGAGAACAGTGTTGGTACTACAGGGATGGTTTAGTTGCTGCTGAGCAGTGCTTACGCAGAGCCAAGCTCTTTTCTGCTCCTCACACCACCCTACCAGCGAGTAGGCTGGGGGTGCACAAGGAACTGGGAGGACACCAAGCCAGGACAGCTGACCCCAACTGATCATGGGGTATCCCATAACATATGGGTTTATGATAATCATATAAACTAGGGGAAGAAGAAGGCATGGGGGGTATGTTTGGAGTGATGGTGTTTGTATTCCCAAGTCACCGTTACATGTGATGGAGCCCTGCTTTCCTGGAGATGGCTGAACACTTACTTACCTTACTGATGGGAGGCAATGAATTAGTTTCTCATTTTGCTTTGCTTGTGTGCACGGCTTTTGCTTTACCTATTAAGGAGTCTTCATCTCAACCCACAAGTTTTCTCACTATTACTTTTCTGATTCTTTCCCTGACCCCAACACGAGGGGAGTGAGTGAGCAGCTGTATGGGGCTGAGCTGCTGGTTGGGGTTAAACCACAGCACCATGGAAGGACCGTTTACTCTTTTACCTGGTATTATATGAAGGTTTTAATTATCCAGGCCCGAGGCTGTTGAGTGACTGCTGCTTTGTCATGTCCTTCCAGGGCAAATGAGACAGATACAGAATTGTCCTTGCTTTCTGTCCTGAATGATTTTTCTCAAACCAGACATCTCTTCCACAGTTTTGGGTTTTATTTCTTTTTTTTCTAATCTCTTCCCAACGCTGTCCTTAACAGCTTCAGACTTCAGCCCTGAATTTCCTTTCACTGACTTTGAAGGAACAGTATGAGGTCATAGGAGGAAGGTCAGGCTTACATTTAATATACCATGCTGGATTTCAGGAGACAAGCCATGAATCTCAGCAGTGATGTGTTCTCTGAATCCAGGACTGGGAGGAAAGCAGTGTGTAGTTGATCTTGGCTCTGTGCACAACTTGGGCCAAATCCCATACCTTCTTTAAATCTCAGATGACTTGACTGCCTCTTCTTTGTAGGCAGCAAGAGTCATCTCTCACTATTATAGTTGTACAGCACTTATCATAAGAAAGCCTTGACACACAAGCTGATGTAATGCTACTAATCAGACATTTCCAGTCAGGTAAAAAAGCATTACAGCTTTTTATTCTCATACCTCATACATTATTTTGGGACTCTTTCGCTAAGAACTGAGCTTTTGTGGTTGGCTTGTTTGGGTTTGTTGAGCTTTCTTATCTGGGCACTGAGCCAAGCTTTAATTTGTTGACGTATTTTGCAGCATGCCCGATTCTGTACCTGGAGGTAGGTATCTATCTATTATTTAAATAAATACCTACACCCTGTGTGACTAATAAGTCACCACGGACAAAAATTTAAAAAGTGAGGAAATGCTCTCTTACTGTTTCCTTTTTTCCTTTTCTTTCCTTTTGTGGCTGCCTGCAATTAAGTAGCAAATTGCTGCTTCTTTGTATTACAGTAGGTTTAATCAACACTCCAGCGAGGTCATTTTTTCCCTGGCTCAGCCTTGGTATGTGGGGCTATTTCCCCAGTAGAAGTACCTTCCAGCTTAAATCCTGTCATGCAGAAAGCTTTTCCTTCATGTATGCTCTCCCCCTGTGGTTTTCACGAGAGCTCTGCCCTCCAGCTTTTCCAATTCAGCATTCACAGTATGAACTTGTGTGTTTGGGAAGCTGCCAGAGGATGGGGAGCTAAGGCAGCAGCCAGTGCTGTGCAGAAGTGTTGTGGGGTTTATTTTTTATTTTGAGCAGTTAATCTCCATTAGATTGCCCAGCTCCCATTATGCATCTCTTATATGGTAAAGGACTGTGTAGGAAATGCTGTCATTAAGAAATTTGCCTTTCTGTTAGTGCTGTTAAGGTTCTGAATGCTTGAATGTTGTTCAGCTGTGTCGAGTGGTGGCTCTAAAACAGCTTAAATAGGCTTTTTCCTTCTTTTTTATTTATTTATTTATTTAATTTTTTTTTGAATCCTGCAGTACTTTGGCTTCCTCCCATGCAAGCATTTCTAATATGCATTGGTCTATTCCAATCACCTGCCTGCTTCCAGCTCCTTCCAGTTTCCTCTATACAGAACAACCCATGTTATCTAGTGCCCAGCTGAAGTATTGCTGCATCCTGAAGCCCAACAATGTCAGCCTCAACCCTGTTCAGAGCTGTCCCACAAATCTCTCCAGTAGCAGGTTTTTGTACCCTGTCTCTGCCTCCTGCCTGCTCATTCCCTCCTGTTTGCTTCCCCAGCTCCATGGCTTCTCTGTCCTGGGTGTCCTGGGTGTCCTGGGGCCCTGTTCCCTCTCACTCACATCCTAGCCAGCAAGGCTGGGCTTTCCCCAGGGGAAATGAAATGCAGACATGCTTGCCATAGCTTATCAGGTGAGGAGTGTGAGCCAGCCCTCACAAGGAGGGCACACGTCCACCTCTATTGAGCCTTTGGTCCTGCTCTTCTCTGTCTTCCAGTAACACAAAGCAAACAGCTGCTGGAGTTCAGAGACCCAGGAGTAGATGAGAGGTGAAGGCTTGGTAGCATTTTCACAGCACTCCTTCACTTCTCTCCCTATTGTCAGCTCTGTGCCTGCTCTCTTGGGTGACCTGCCCCCAGTTTGAGACCTGTGTCTTTAGAGTGACCCCACAGAGGGAAGCACTGGCCCTGCAACCCTGGGCACAAAGGCAGAATCACAGGGTGGCCTAGAGGAACCCTCATGCTTCCCCAGCCATTAGAAGTGTGCTGTGAGGGTACGTATCCCACATCCCTTTTCGAATACATCGGAAAGGTGCAAGATGTTACCTAAATTCGTTTTCATACTTCCTTCCTGGATCTTACTGCCTTTCAGCAGGGACATCTAACCAAGCCCTATGGATCAGGGCTCAGCCTTGGCAGGCACAGAAGGAGCTTCACTTGACCTGTCCCTTCATGCAGATAGGTCATCCTGCTTCTCTCAGTTTCTTCCCTTTGGCTAGGCAGTAAGACACCCCATGACTCCACATCCTTATCCCCACCTTTCCTTGCTTTTCATATCCCCTTTATTTCCATCCATCTTCTCTGCCATTACCTCTCATTTTCCTATTGCCTGTGCACAACACTGCCCTGCTCTCAGACCCCTCAACCCTCTTGTCTCCCCTGCCAGCTCCAAGCCATCCCCTCCTCCTCATGGTTGGCACCTCCCCAGAGTCTCCTTTCCTGTTTGGACCCCTTTGTTCTTACAGTTGTCTGCCAGCTAGGCCTTCATGTGAAGCAACTCAAAGGCAGTCCACTGTGAGAAAATGGAGAAGTGGCAAAATGACTGGGGATAAGAGAAAGCTGGGATTAGAAAACCCCATTTTTGTTTCCTCTTTCTTCTTCTGGTTTTGGCACAGGTAGCACCAGAGTAGTAAGCTGTGTAAATTCTTCTTTTCTCATCCTAGGGAAGGCTAGTCCTTATTTTATTGCAGAGAAAAACCTTCCAGCAAAACCAGGAGCAAACTATATATTTTTATTGTAAAATGCCGCATTAGAAGGGTTTATACAAATTTCTGTGTCGAGCTGAAGATTTCAACAAAATACTAGGGAGGAATTGCTGGAAAGCATAATTAATAATTACCCTATAACTATCGCCATAATTAATGTGCAGTGTTTCGCTTCACCAGGTTTTTTCAAAATATTTGATTATTTCTGCCTTCACGGTGTGAATTTCAGGTGGGGAAAATGAGTTGCTCTGCACCAGTAGATCTCCTGAATATGCAATGAAGAAACCTGCAGCAGTCAGGAGACCCAGCCAACATGGAAGATGAGACGGTGAGCTGGGAAACAAAGGTGAATGAGAAAGGCAATGGAAGCAAAGCATTTTGTGCAATAGCTAAAATACAAATCTCTGGAGACTTAAAGATATTGCATGAACATCAATTTTGCATGCCTATTGTCTGAGTGGTATTAGCGTGCTTAGGACTCACAGCCCCCCCTTCCTCTGAGTGAGGGGAGCATCATGACAAATCAAGAAATAGCATAACTGAATCAGCTCCAGCACATGACAGGGCTTAAAACCCACCTGGACGAGGCACTGAAATGGCAACATACTACAAGCACTTTGGCATCCAGCTTCCCCCACTGCCTCCAAATTACTTCTGAAAGGAAAGCAAGATTTAAGCCGCTGCAGGAGACAGTCTAGTCATGGATTTCATTAGTGGTCTCTTTTGCCATCTGTGAGACTTTATGGCTCAGAAGCTGGATGAAACAGCTTTCTGGAAACTTCTCTAGAGAAAAGGCAGCTAAAAATATGCGTGTCATGCTTATGCTGTTTACAGAGAGCTTGTTTTGTCCATGGGAATAAAACAAAACGAGATAACATGTGAGAGTTAGAACATGCTGCCGCAGGTCTGAAAGATACTGTTCTCATCCCTCCCTCCCCTTTTGCCCCTATGTAAAAGTTGGCAATTAGTTTTTACTGCACATACATGAAGGGAGATACATGCTTTGGCCTCTACATGAGAGCAATAATTCTCTTAAATTGATGTGTCAGCAAACTAAAACTCAATATTTTTTTCACACAGTGTATTTTGCAGTCAGAGGACCTTCACTAATCGGAATAAAGCAATTTGGCTCCCTGTCATTGCTCACTGAAAACATATGAGCTGGTTGGTGCGATTGGCCTCCTAGATTTATCAGTGTCTCCCACCTACTGCATGGGAGGTTCAGGGCTGCAGCTCAGAGACGAGTGAATTTTTATGAATGCTTTTTCCCCTCCCTGAGAATTCCTAGAGCAAGATTTATTCCTTAGTTTCAGAAATATTTTATTTATTGTCCCTATCCCATATCCTCTTTAGGTCAAGTCAAAGTCATATTTTACATTTTTTATTTGTACTACTCTGTCTTTATTGCTTTGTTCGTTGAAATAAAATGTGAAACAACCCAAAATTTGGGCAAAGTACTGTTCCCATATGTCTCCTTTCTTTTTTTCTTGTGAGAGTGCTCAGATATGAACATACACAGCTGTCCGTTCAGCAGGGCTGTATAAAATGGATTTGCTGCATCTTGCAGCAGGTTCAGGAAAAGCCAGCTTTGGTGTCATGTTTTGTCGTGCTGCCTTTAAGGAAGTCCTCACCTCCCTCCCAGCTGGATTGGTACAGCTTACACTGGTGCTCTTGCCAAGGTAGGTGGGATAGGCATGTTTTAACAGTCAGCCTTCACAGCTTGATTACACTAGAATATTTCCTTTTGCCTCACTGACTCTGTATCCTGTAGTCCCCCTCTGTCCCCCTGCAACTCCAGGAATTCCTTTTTGCTAGCTCTTGAACTGTGTTTTTGCCTAGAGGGATGTTTCTCAGCCTTTGGATGATGTGAACCACTGCAACCGCCATATCACACACATCTAGTTACAAAGAAAGAGTTGTTCTGCACCAGGTGCGGCAAATGGTTGATATGCAAGTTATTTCAAAGCTGTGTCAAGGAGAATGCCTGTTTGGGATAGGAGAACTGTTTGAATGTCCAGACAACTCCTCCAGTGCTTGCTCTTGACAGAAGGGCAGCCCAGTCAGGGGCAGCCTTCACTGGGGATAAGGAGCACGGTTATATTCCTGTCCTGGGCTTGTACACACCCTGACACAGGGCTTGGACCAGCACTGTTGACACCACCATGGTGACAATTCTGTGTCTGTGATGACAGCATTGTTCCTGTCCTCTGTGAATGACCTTAGTGTCAGATGGGACCTAAAACGCAGTACTTCAGTGGGAGCCAGGAGGAGGTATTTTAATAATGGCTGAAAAAATTTTTCAGTGTATGCATTTGAGGTATTAGTTTCTTGCCAACTACTGTCCTAGAGCCCCCTTTTCTCTTAGCTAGACTCACCTGAAATTATAAGTACTTCGAAGGCCAGCTGCCTACCTGGCTTGGCAAGAGGCATATGGGCACCACTGCCTTTCTGGTTATGAGCTTTAACTTGCCCACATTGTTATGAGGATGTCAGCTGACTCCCATGCATGAGGCTTAACCATCCAGACTAAGCCTTCAGCTAGGACATGCCAGTCTGGAAAGTGGCACATGTAACAGCTTGGTCTTTTCCACAAAACAAACATGACTTCTGTGCTCAAGATAGAAGGGGTCTGTTCTGTGCCTCCCTTTCAGCCTTCCCCTGGAGGTGACTTGCTGGTCTCAGCAGCTGGGGAGGACATGCTATCTTTGGCTTCTCATGCTTTTATTCTACCATTGGCAGGTCGTGGAAGGAATGTGAAGAAGATTGGTTAATAACCAGAGAAAAATGTCCCAAGCCTTTGGAAGTCCATTTATCCTTTTAATCACACTCTCTTTAATGAGCTGTATTTTTCTTACTTATCATTTCCTTTGTTCATGCCCATTAAGGTGTTATTCACAATTTGAGCTCAAACAATAGGTCTTAAATAAGAGGATAATATTAAGTGCATCAGCACAAGGAGGGGAAGCTGCTTTTAAAAACTGAAAGTACTGCTTGATTTCCACTTTCAAAGCATTTAATTTCACCTGGTCCACACATTTAATATTTTCCAATAAAATAACTAGATGGGGGCACATTAAAATGGTCTCAGTTGAGCTGTTTTAATAAAAGGAGAAAGTTTAAAGAGCTCGGCCATGGATGAAAAGCTATTTAAAACAGGCAGGTTGGATATTTCTGGCATGGATGCATGAGGTATCTGTCTCCACCTCTAATTAAAAGGCCTATATTGTTCAGTGCTACAACACTCCACATGACAGACATATTAAAGACCCAAGAGACCACCATGTTGTCCTGTGTTGTGTCTCCCTCTCGCAGTTGTCCCATACATGTATATGTGGCTGACCCTGCCTGCAGTTCCCTGGCAATTTGGTGATTCAATCTTTACTCCTCTTAGTCCTGCCAGGCTGTGAGGGCAGTTGCAGGTTTTGAAAGTGAGTTATTCTGGGTAACACTGAGCGCCTGGAAAATGACACTGTCTTTGTGCACCAACAGAGGCCAGAATTGACAACAGCATGAATGACACCAGGAAAAGTTGCTTCATTCTGCATCCTTCCACGTAAAAATTTCCTATTGGCCTTTTGAGGGGAATTACACCCAGGAAAAAGAAAATGGGTGCTTTTCCTGCAGTTGTTGGCCTACCGGAACTAGCGGTGAGCTAGGTATGCTTGAATGGGGAGCAGGTTTCACCAGACAATTCCCAGCCTGTGGGATTCTGCTAAAAATAAAGCCAAAAAGGTTATCCAGCAGGCTAACAGACTGAAAAGACACATGAAACACTCATGCATCCTCCTTTCAGGAGGGGCAGCCATGAGGGGAGATCTTGAGGGGAGAAGAGAGACAGCCATGCGAGGAGATCATGAAGGGAGAAGACAGTCAGCCATAAGGGTATATCACAAAGGGAGAGGAGGGGTTACCATGAGGGAAGATCATGAGGGGAAAGAAGGGGCACCCATGAGGGGAGACCATGAAGGGAAAGGAGGGGCAGACATGAAGGAAGATCTTGAAGGGAGACAAGGGGTGGCCATGACCATTGAAGGGCAGTTGTAAGGGGAGACCATGAAGGGAGAGGGGGGCAGCCAGTGACTCTAAACCTGGCTGAAATTCTCTTACTAATTTGGCAGCAAGCATGGTGTTCTCCAAGGGTTTCTCAGTGAGGGAGAATTTGGAATAGCCCCCAAAAGTTTCCCTTCTGCTATGTAAACATCCAACACGAAGCATGATGCTGTTTGTATGTGATGAGAAATCCATTGTATGACTGCTTAGAAACAGTATTAGTATTCTTATAAAAGGCAGTTACTGTCTAGAAAGAATACTCTGATGGCAATAGGAGCATTAGAATTCTTCATACACAAAGGAACTAATTAATTCTGTCATCAAATAAGAAGTGTGGGTAGTTAATTGTTTTAAACCCCATTTCACAGCTAGGTGTAGGAGCAAGTAGGACTGTGTGTGTAAATGATATTATGGAAAGGTCAAGTGACTTGTATGAGGTTAGACAACCAAGGGAGCAGCAGAGGCAAGGATTTAGACAGTCTTGTTTTCCAGGTTGATCTTCTGTTTATTAGATCATATTAGATCTTGAAGATTGTGTGGATATTGGTATGCTTTTATTGGCCATTTCAACTGCATGTTATTTCCCCATGGTTTTTTAATCTTATCCTTTAAGGCCAATATTTGCTGACAAAGTTTATAAAAATGTACAACAGATTACATTTTAATGGAGGATTCCAAAGTAATGAGGTATATTTTTCCTCTGGTGTCTCTAGACTTATTGGTCCCAGTGCAATCTCCCCCAGGATAAGGACACTGGAAATGTTAACTGACAAAATGCTGTTGGGGTTTTAACCACGCTATCAGGTAGCAGTGCCATACACTTTTTTGTATGTGTTGGCACCTCTGAGAAGAGCTGCGCTGATGCGAGAAACAGTGAGACAATATGTTTGAAAGAGATGCAGGAAGGGGAGGAAAGGCTGAATCACAGCTTGGTTGAAGCAAGAAGGCACCCCTTCTTGCTTCAGACCAGAAATTGTCTAGTCCAGTCCCCTTGGTCAAAGCAGGGTCACCTACAACAGGTTGCTCAGAGCATCTCTGATCAGGTTTGGAATATCTCCAGAGACAGAGACTTCACAAACTCTCTGGGCAGCCTGCTCCAGCGTTCAACCACCCTTACAGTAAAAAATATTTTCTTCCTCTGCTTAAAAGGAGTTTCTCTCTTGTTACCCCATAACCATTGCTTGCTGTCCTATTCTACCACTTCCTGACTTGATTTCAGGCAACCCCTCTCTCATGTCAGTCCTAGTATAATGTGCTCTTCATCAGGTTGGTAAGCCTGTTGACAAAGATGCTTTGTACCACTTGATCAAGTGGATCCAACCTCTTCCTGCTCAGGAACTTGGTCTTGGTTGGCGCCCCTGATGTGCCAGGGGTAGCTGCCCAGGGAAGCTTGCCCTGTAGCATGACACCACTGTTGCTGAGCAAGGAACACTGTTCCCAGCAGAGTTTCTGGCCTCCCTCTGTATGCCCTTCTGCAAAGTGCTGCACAGATTGGTGGGAAACATCATCAGTCTCTGCTGAAATTCAGCTGCTGGTGGGATGCCACACAGTTTATCTGATTCTAATGAGACTTGGTAGTGGGACTCAGCAATGTCCAGTAGGAAATGGTAACTCCAACGGCAGAATGCTCCTCATGCTTTGTCTTCACATGATACGAAATAAATAATCTCATGGACTTCGGCAGACAGCAAACGAGTCTGGGAATCTTTCTTCTTGTGTCATCTAGCCTACTGAAGAGAAACTGCTGCAAAACAATGAATGCCACTACCCATAGCTCTTGAATTTCCTAAGACAGCCTTTCTTCCATCTGACGCCAGTCTCATGCTGCTTAGTTTGAGATCTTGTGAAATCACAGTTGCAGGTGGTATGTTGTTCCTTGAGATGCAACTTCAACACTAGGGAGGCCACTATCCCCTTCTGTGCTTGCTCTATATTCCTGGATGTGTTAGTTCTTTGCTCCATTTAGTGATATAAAAGGTAGGAATGCAAGTGCTTTGAACAAGTCACAGGGGCTTTGGAACAGAAGAAGGAATATATCTGGGAAACAGAAGAGTATCTGAGAAGAGAGGAATTGTCAGCATGAGAGACCTCAAGCTGAGTGACTGAGAGTTGACATTCCTCCTATTTATTTATAAAATTTGTAACTGTGGAAATTAGCCTTAGAAGCTGTAGACCCATTACTGTTAGTTTTATCGTTCTTCTAAGACATACCCTGAGGCATTCCTGGAGATTGAATCCTACTGTACTTTGCAATAAGCCCATAATTGATTATGCTATGGAGCTTTAATATGGGTTGAGAAATGGAATCCAAAGTAAATATATTCAAAATTTTGCTAGCAGGCCAAATTTAAATCTGGTTTTCTGAACCTACCAGGATTATTCCTTCTCAGCTAATGATTTAATTTGAACTAGCCACCCTGAGAGGTGCAGTATGTGGGTAAGTCCAGGCTATCTGCTTGCTGGGCTTCTCTAAAGAAGTTTATCCTGTCTACTTCACCTCTAAGTTTGTAAAGACAAAATTAAATCCTCACATTTTTCATGATAAATCCTGCCTGGTTCTTCCTCCAGTGATGTTTCAGATGCCTGTCACCAATGCCGTCATACACAGATTAGCTGATTTCTTTCATTTCTGAAAAACAAGTATGTTACAACATACTCTCAAAACTGAGGGAGAACTGAATTAGGTGGTGGTGGTTTGTCTTTTTATTTCTCAGCTTGAAATATGGCCCATGCAGCTTCCTAGTCTTTGTTAAATATTTTTGCTCAGTTAACTAATTTAATGAAAATCTGTCCTTTCTAAAAGAGGCTTGTTCACTTTGCTCATTAATGAGGAATGAGAGAGATGTTGCTCTCTTCTCTCCCTTTCATTCGAAAGGTTCCCATTTCCTTTTCTCACTTTCTAAGGACCATATTATTTCCTTTGATATGCAGGTTGCTCCTGCTGTCTGTAGATAATTCCAGGGCTTAAAGTGGGCTAACTTGTAGATCTGGTAGAAACTGAAGTTTCTTAAAGCACAACATTTGCTATCTAGGAGGCATCCTGAACAATGATGCTGCTACAAGTAAAAGAAATTTTATTCAGAAGTGACAGAATTAGCACTGATTTCTGTCCATTTTAAATCCTGGATTTGTTTCTGGACCTCAAATCTCTAAGGCCAAATTTGTTTGTGAGATTCAGTCTTCAGACTTGGTTTGAGGTGGAGGGGTTGATTCACAATATATATTTATTTGAAAATACTTCTCATGAAATGTTGTTATTGCCTATGTGTGGTCTTAAGGGAAAAAATAATTAGTTTCATATTTC
Organism: Agapornis roseicollis; assembly: GCA_002631895.1. Taxonomy (NCBI): domain Eukaryota; kingdom Metazoa; phylum Chordata; class Aves; order Psittaciformes; family Psittacidae; genus Agapornis; species Agapornis roseicollis. Next base: position 12,724 of record NDXB01002719.1, read on the forward strand.
CCAGTGGAAAAGAACTCTCTTTTTTATTTCACACTTTCTCATCAACAGCTAAAAGATTGGTTATTTCCCCAGAACTACTACACCACTGGGCCTGCTCCATTAAGAAGTGATACACAGGGACTGTGTGTTTCTATAGACAATGTGCTAATTCTGGTAAAGTCTCCTTTCACATGTTCTTACCAATGTGATGATACTGTATGTTTGTTTTCTATGACCTGGTAAAACGAACAAATGCAAACAAATGCAAAAGGCAAAAATCTGTCATGTCAAACTAGAGAGAGCTGCAGTGCAAAAATAACCTTTATTTCGTGGTTTGCGCTCTTCCTTACTTACCTTCACTGCAAAAGAAGTCAAGATACTTTTGACACATTTGCAGCTGTACATAGGTCAAGATGAAGCAATATACATATGTGGGAAGATGACATAGGTCATGAGGAGTACATAAACAAAAAAAACCTTAACAGAAGCTTCTTTAACAAGCATAGAATATTGCTTTTGAATGAAGCTTTGGATCAGCTAGAGAGTTGCATTGGAAAAAAAATGAATATTTGGTAAATTTTGGAAGAAGGACCTGTTCTTCCTACCACTGAACTCAAAGTCTGGAGATGCATACTTAATGTTATACAATAAATTTTAGCTTCAACGTTACCTTTTCTCACCTTTTATCTGTTCTTTCATTGCTCCAGGGACACTTTGCATGTAAACTACCTGATTTTTTTCTCTGGCATCAGGAGCTACCTACCCCTGTGTACAATAGCTCTCTGCATAGCTTTGCCATACCAAAATACTTTGTCCGTTTGAAAACACCACCTACAGCTGTTTGAAACAGGAGTAGATGATGTGATTATGAAAACCTGAGAGTTTCAGATCTATTAAGGAAGATTTTGCTTCTGTTGCAACAGAAGGTTGACTGCAGAGGCCCTAGAAGGAAAGGCTTGATGCTGTGAGCAAATGCCGATCAAGGTGTAGAATCATTGCCGTCTGCTTTGTATGAAGGAAGAACTAGGATTTGGAGGGTAGAACCTAGCAAAACTTTTCCTGTGGCTTTGCTGGGTGGAGAGACAAAACCTGCATGGAGATGAGGCACTGGTGATGTGAAACTGGGCTGAGCACTGCTCAAGAAATGGAGCTGCATTCCCTAGGATAGTTGCTCTTGGTTTCTTTCTTACAAACCTATTTTGACTTTCCAAAAAGTCTAGATACTTTCCCCTGCAGTGATTATGTTGCTTGACAGTGTTGATGCCCATTATGAAAATGGACAACCTTCCTTCATTATCCTTCCAGCATGAGAAGAAAAAGAAATGGCTTCAGGAGTTGGAATCTTGCTTGTGTAGGGCCATGATTCCCTCCCTTGCAACAACTCATACAGGCACAAGAAACTATTGATAGGCTGACTGATGGTATTGCTCTTCCTTGTGGGAAGCACTAACTCTCATACCTCAGGAATTACAAAAACATGCACACACACACACATCTATGTGTGAGGATGAATGTATGCATTTTAAATGCACAAAGTTGGAGGGACAGTGAGTAGCCTCTACTCCTAGATATATTTTTATGAGCATCTCCAGGAAGGTTAAACCACAACATTTAGCATCAAAAAGGATATTTCTTGATTTTGAAAGAGAAGATTTGCTGCTAGGAATTTTGGTTCTCATTCTTATTTGTAACCTGGCATAGTTTCCCCCCTTCCTTTATTTGTTTTAAGTGAGACAACACCACAGATGAAAACATCCATGTTAGAGTGGTATCTTTCCCCCCAGCTCCGTATACCTCATTGTAATTCATGAGTGCATTTATGAGGTCTTTATTAAGACAGGCCAGATTTATTTTTCATTTGTGCTAAATTGTTTATGTCCTTTTAAAAGTGTACTGTATCCTCAACATTGGGCTTTCGGTTATCTGCTTGACAATGATGAAGTGTTATGTTTTAACAAGTGCGTTACAATCTTGTCCTGATGCATATTCCGTGCTATTTGTGCAATGATAGAGATAAGGAGGGACAGATAGACATAGAATGGATCAGGTTTGCATACATCTTAATTTTTTGTAAATTGCTCAAACCAGTCCGAGTTGGTGGTGACCAGTGATTACTGGCTTATTCAACAAACCAGAATTCCTAAAGGAATTTCCTTCTGTTTAGAACATTAAATCAGGGTCATATTTGCAAAAGGACTGATCACCAATCTGAAGATCTGCTTGCTTATTCTCGTGACCAGATGACAGCTAATTAATCCTGTGAGAGGGCTACTACCAGTCCTATTTCTGGTAAAGCTATTCTTTTACTAGTAAGTAGATTCTAATTAGCATGCAGAGTCTGGAGTAAATTTGTTCATTTTAAGCATGCTGGTCAGGTTCCTGGGCCTGTGTGTTCTGGCTAGCCTCTGGCTAGCCTGGGAATATAATAAGTGCCTTGCCTGTGTGCTGCAGCTTTTCCAAAGGAGTATGCAAGAGTAATTAACAAAACCCTCTGTCTGCCCACACTAGTAGGATCTGTGTGGTTCCAAGCCTCTCATGTCTGATGAAAAATCACTCATCACAGAAGCCAGCAGCCTCAGCAAAGAGGGCAGAGCGTGGCCAGGACTGGGGGCTGGGGTGTGTGCTTCTGAGCAGGAAGGAACAGTTGCAGCATAACTGTGCCCAAACCTTGAAGCACAAGCTAGCCACAGCAGTGGGGTCTTTAGGAATGGGCAAGGCTGTATCCAAGCTCTCAAGTCATGAGGCATCATGCAAGTCAGGTAGGAAAAACAAAACCGTTGTGTGCTAGTGTTGCAGTATCAGCCCTACAGATGCAGCTCATGAATATTTCCTTCTCTGGGAGGAAGAGGAAAACTTCTGTGTACCCTAGGAAAACTCCCTTTGTGTCTCTCTTAAGAAAATGAGCCCCATAACTCAGTGGTGAAAAGAGTCTATGGACTATAGCCCTATAATCAAGTTTGAAGTTTCCAGCTGGTCTGGATGTATCAGATCTGATTTAAAACAAAAGAATAAGTGCAATTAATGTTTTTCTGATATTTTTTTTTCCCTCTCAAACCTTCCAGGAAACAAAGCTATTCTGAATCTTTTCTCCATGTTAATGAAAACCGCCTCAGGATTTTTTCACACCCAGTTCAACACTTTGCCTTGTCATCATATTAGAGAGCAGCACAGCATGGAGGAGAAGTAGAAGAAATCTCGCTATGTGAAGAACACGACAGGAGAGTGACACAGGTTAGATGTCTATTGAATCAGCTCATTGCCATAGAGGGAGAAGGGAGGCACATGGCCATTTATTTGGGGAAAGAACAGATGTGATTTCGCAGTCTGATAGATTGTTTAGTCTCAGCATACACTTCATGGCTTCAGGAAAGTTGGTTTTGATTTACAGTAGAGAAAGGATGAGAAGAGTGGAGGACATTGTTTTTAACCCTCATCTGACTAGCAAGTACAGCTATTGATCAGATACTCATATTGGCACTAGAATTTGCTTTTTCCTTTTCTACATGTGATATCCCCTGGAAATGATCCAAAAAAAGCTGCCTGGACAGCAGAAAAGACAGTGTCATGCATATTCAAATGAAGTTTCTCTGGGCCCATGTCACACAGACTGTGCTCTTCATGATGCTGCAGGTAGCGAGAGTCAGGACTATCCTGCCTCCTCCGATCTTGTGTCCAGACTAAGGACAGCAACAAAACAGCAGCAAAAGAGGGATCTCTTCCGAGACCCTGTCCAGAGCTCCAGCTTTTTATAGCTGTCAGCCTAGTGGGGAGTTAATGCCAGCTTGTAATTACTTAGGCTATCATATTTATGGCAAAGTGACATATGAAGAAATACTTGACACCTCTTAGCTTGTCAGTAAGATATCTGAAATCCTTAAGAGCTCCATTAGCTGAGCTGTAGAGTCATCCTCCTCTTGATTACCTATGGAGAGCTGGGACAGGTTGCTGACACATTAAAGAGGACACCTTGTGTCTTGCCACATTAGAGTTTGGAAATTCTGCTCTTAAAGCTGCCTTTGCAAAACCTCATGGGGTCAGAGCATAATTGAATAATTTAGTTCCAGGGCAAATTTGAAAATTAAACAAGGACTTGAGGGAGGGGCCCCTGTGGAAACCATGTCAAGGAACAAACAGCATCAGAGGATTTCAGTGATGTTTGTATAAGGAGGATAATGTTTGCTTGATTCTTGCAGGCTTTAACTGGCTGTCATCCTTCTACAGCAGAGAAACAGAAACTAACTGAAAGAAACCAAAACCAAATAGAAGAAACCAAAACAGAGGTGTGATAAGTTACCTGGAATTTGAAATTCAAGTTGTCTGGCACAGTTTTGACAACATACATTATGACACATGGAAGATTTTTGTTATGGAATCATAGAACGGTTTGGGTTGGAAGGTACCTTAAGATCATCTAGTTCCAACCCTCCTGCCATGGGCAGGGAAACCTTTCACCAGGCCAGGTTGCTCAAAGCCCCATCCAACCTGTCCTTGAATACTGCCTGGGATGGGGCAGCCACAGCTTCTCTGGGGAACCTGTGCCAGCGCTTCAGCACCCTCATAGTAAAGAATTTCTTCAAATATCTGACCTAAATCTAACCTATTTCAGTTTAAAGCCATTACCCCATTGTCCTATCAGCACTATATTGGTGCAGTATAAGTTGTAGAAAATAATTTCCATTGTCAACACTTTGTTTGCCTGTTGAGAACCCAATGTTGGAACTGAAGTATGTTAGAAATGAGCAAAAGTGGTGTATTTCTATTCTAAGATGTAAAATTTCTTTTTAACTCAAGCCACTAGCAAAGCTTTGGGGTGATTCAATTAAAGGAATTAATGACAGTTTCTTCCTGGATGCAATTCCTTTAATTTAGAGAAACTGCCCAAAGACCTTGATCTCAAGGGAAGCACACAACAGTCAGTAACGCTCTTTGCCAAACTTCCAAGCCCTTTTTAGACTCTAAACATCCCTTCTCTCAGATATTTCTCTGGGTCCTGCCACCAGCAATTCCATGTCCCTTTCTGAGGTTTTCTTTCCGCTTCCTCCTTTTTCTTTCTTTTTTTTCTTTTTTTTCTTTTTTTTTATTTTCCCTGCATTTGCATCTTTTTCTTTCTCTTGTGCATTTGTGTACATACAGATACAAAGCCTTCCCTTAAAACTATACTTAGGGAACCTCATCCTTCCATGCGATTTAGACTCCTTAGAAGCTTCAGACATTTTCATCTAGACCTTGAGATGAACCCATGTTTTGGCTGAAGGGTGCTATTTCCTCAGCAAGCTAATTTAATAAAAGTGCTTATGGCCTCTTACACCTTAAATGAAGGGAAGGTGTTTCACCCAAGTATGTTTAATCCAGTCAGAATGCCATCACAACTTTAAATATATTTTCTGATGCTTCAGCTATATGGTTGAAAATGGAGATTTTATTCCTTGGAAGTACAGTGTCTGGAACAAAGAGGGAGACCTTAGCCTCATTTCAGGTACACAGGTGCTGTTTGTACCCCTGCAAAATAAGGAGTAGTGGTAAAACAATATAAAACATTTTTCCAAGCACAGACTAGAGCTCACAACCCTTGCAAAGCAGAAAGCATTTGTGCCTGTGCTCCATGGCTGTCCCCCATGAGCCTGAATTCAGAAGGCAGATGGAAAACATGTCAAGAACTCCCAACAGAGAAAATCTTACATGAAGACTAGCAGCATGTTAAAGATGCAGTGTGAGAAGCTTAGAGCTGCAGCCCTCACTTCCATTCAGGCAGCCCTGAGGGATGACCCACACCCCAAAATTAGCTGCAACTTCTCCTAGTCCTCTTTGAGTAGATCACTAGCAACACTGTTCTGCCTTTGCGTGGCTGTGCGTCACTGAGCTACCATGAGCTTTTTCCAGGATTAACTCTGCTCCACTCCTCAGTTGGTTTCAATGGGTTTAGCAAGCCTTTTTTTAGCCAGCATGGAGAAGCTAATGCTCTTAGTCCTCAAGCTTTTTAAAAAGTGCTCGAAGCCTGTTCATCCCCTCCCAGTTTTGCCACAGAGGAGATGTAGCAAGCAAAAAGTCCTCAAAGATAGTTCAAAATCTCTTGGAGGAACAGGAATGACACTTAAGAGACCTCAGCCTTCAACCTACTTGTCCTTTCAAGACTGCATTGCACAGCAAAGCCGGTGCAGTTTTGGTGAAGAGCTTTGTCAAACCCTAGAGGACTGCACAGGAAAGTCTCACTCCCAGGAAAGCTGTAGGGAAATAACTAAGGACAGAAAATTTACAATTCACAGTGTGATAAATTCCTAATGATGACTGTCTAAAATTTAAGCCTGACCCATAGAATTAATCTTCATGATCCCAGAGGGAAGGGGGTTGAGGGTGAAGCCCAAAAGACTGGGTCTATGCACAAAGCCCCCAGCAGCTTCATCTAGTCAGTGTTGGGCTTCCTAGACCGATAGGGAACATTAGTAATGCTGGACATGTCTAGTTTTTAGCTCTGCAAGGAAATATCTCCTTCCTTCCTTCCTTCCTTCCTTCCTTCCTTCCTTCCTTCCTTCCTTCCTTCCTTCCTTCCCCCC
>NDXB01002722.1:0-10508 GCA_002631895.1 Agapornis roseicollis
GGGGCAGGATCACCTCCTTGGACCTGCTGGTCACGCTCCTTTGGATGCAGCCCAGGATACAGTGGAAATGTAAAAATCAGTACAAGTAGGACAATAATGAGAAACCAGAAAACATGGAACAGCAGCCAAAATGTAACTGCAGTTTTATTTACTGGGTTAGACCCCACGAGTCAGAAAGAGCACGAGAGATGGCAGTGGGCATTGAATGCTAAAACAGATGGCACTGCAAAGGGGCTGCAGCAAAAGCCATTTCTGGGGCTGTGCACACAGAAGCTGAATCACAGCTGCAGGGCATAGAGTAGTCTCTGTAACCACAGTTGCAAGGTGTTCAGGTACCTGAAATACTGCATCTCTCCTTCAGGTCCACTGCAATGACTGCACTGAAGTATCCACACAAAGTCTCGTTGGCCTAAGAGACTTCTAACTACAAAGCAGTACCACTCGAGCTGTCTGTTTCCCCGGAAGCAGAGGCATGTTCCTGCTGCCACATCCCACACAGAGGAGTAAGACACTCTCACTTCTTGTTTCCCAAAACAGCATCCACCGGCTTTGATGTAGTTAAAAAAGAACACAAACAAAACAAAACCCAACCAGCAACAAACCAGGCAGAAACACGGCTTCTGGCCCAGCAGCTGGAATGCTGACAGCTTGGACCAGATAAAAACACAAGCTGTTTGGAAACCAGCCTTGCCCAGATGCTCACCTGGCAAGGCTATAAAATGCAGCGAGCTTCTCACTTCTGGCTCTTTCATGGAAGTAATTTCTAAAGAATCATTCTCCATTGCAAACAAATACCAAAAAGCAGAGATTCATTGAAGCATGGATCTGCTGTAGGAATCCCGGGAGATAATGGTGCTCAGCAATCCAGTCTTTTGAGAGGATAAAGGTCAGAGCACCTCCATCCCAGAGGATGCATACTACATATATACACATACAACATAGCTGTCAGTAACCATGTAACATAACCATTACTGTTAGTCACAAGTAACTAGATATGCTGGAGAAAGGGAAATGACTGCTCATAGCATACCAGCACAGTCAGAACAATGCAACACTTGTGATAAGCCCTCAGAGAACTGAGCTAACACAGCCGAGCTAGTGAAGGAGCCACTGGAGAGCAGGGCTGGGAGGCAGCGTGGCAGGCACTTCAAACACAATCAACCCTGCAGGAAAGTCACCATGAATATTCCAAAAGGAGCACCCCCCATCAATCATACTGGCAGGGGACTCTTGGCTCCAGTGCCACTAATGAGCAGAAGAAGAAATAACAGGACACCAACTCAATTATCATATGCCAGAGGAGAAATCCCCCATGTCTCCTCTGCGACAGACAAGCCACAGAGAGTGAAAGGTAATGGACAACACATCGGATGTATTACGGTGCAGGCTTGTAGCCAAGCCCACAATGGCTGTTTAGAACATTTTGTTTTCTATATAGGACTAAAAGGAAATCATAATTCAAACATGGCAAACATCATCAGTTCTAAGAGACCGCTTCCTTACAAGAAACTGTGGCCTCTCCCAAGCACTCCAGGTCTGGAGCTACTCCAGTTTGTCACGGCACCATGGTAGCTTATGAGGGAGCAATCTGGAATCACTTAACATTCCTAGAGGTGCAACTCTGTAGCTTCCCCAAACAGAGCATATTTTGCTGAGGTTGGAAGTTTACCATGAAAATGCCTGTTTTACCCAGGAAACCAGTCAAGAACATCTCAGGCAGATAGATCCGTGTTACTCCAGCAGCAATAAGGGGTTTTTAAAGGAACACCAGTTCAGAGGCTTTTCATCATCACATCATCTTAGGGACTGTAGAAATGCCAGGCAATACTCGTCACAGAGAGGAACGGGAGCCCTGAGCCCACAGCTGACAGGACAGCCCATTCCGCAGGGCTGCGAGGTGCTGCCCACCCAGTTGACAGCAGCTCTGCTGGAGGAGGGCACATTCCTCCAACACTGCACAACGTGTTCTGTTCACTGCAAGGCAAAGGGAAAGCATGGAACCAGCTGCACAAGTTAAGCTTACTTTACTGTCCAGGAGGTGTCAGGTAATAGGTACTGCCTGCAAAATAGGACAACAGGGTTACAGAGATGATAACATTGACCCCGTAGCACTTTGAAGGACCACTGTAGCTTGCACTAAAGTGGTATTTCCAGTTGTACTTGCAATAACTGCTCTCCTTCCAGGAAGGCATTCATTAGACTATAACTTTCCAAAACACACATTTGGAAGTTTTAATACTAGGGAATTCAGAGCACCTTCTGAAACATAATGTCCTGAAGGTGATTGCCCACAGTCTCACAGAGCGAGCCCAAACCCCATGCACTTCCCTAAACCAATGCTTTTCTAACTCCCACAAGCAGGACACTGTCCCCGAGCACACTGTGGGTGGCAGCAGGACTGGAATGGGGTTTAGCTATTGCATCGTACCAAGACAGGAGGTACTCTGGGTGAAAGGCAGCGTATTTGGATTCAGCCATGCCATTCACAGCATAATCTATACAGGTAGAATCTGCCTTTGCAATTGGAGTCAACAGTAAAGATGCATTTGCCAAAATACAACTCGTATCTCCCACCCTAACTAGAAATGGGATTACTTATCACTGAAACAACATCCATGTAACACCGAACACAACAGTGGTGTCATGGAAAAAGAGCGAGAGTGAACACAATCACACAATCTTATCTTGTTCCCTAATAAAGAGCTCGCATTTACGTGCTCTTAGCTCTTAAAGGGAAAAAGGAAGAGCAGCCCTATTAACTGAGGTTGAAAAATACCACTGCATGCACAGAGCAAGCCCCCGAGCATGTTTGCACAAAGTCCTTTCACACATTTCTTTCCAGACGTGCTGCCTGATCAGCATACAAACCACTGAGAGCACACTAAGGCGTTATGATGCAGACAGACATTTTACTTTGGCAAAGCTCTAGTGCGTTCCTTGCAGTCTCTGTACAGTGAAAACCTGCTACGACCCTGCAGGGTACATGCTCGCACGGTAGCACAATGAAGATGCTTTCTCCTGCCTTAGAACAGTGCTGTGAAGATTTTTACTGAGATAACCAGAATGGAAGTTAAGGCCAATGGACTGACTGATTTAGCAAAAGCATGCTTCACACCCAGGACTGCTTTCCTTCCAAGGCATTGTGATGGGAAGCCAATAATCTGTATCCCAGTGGGGAGTGAAAACGAAGATGCAGAACATTTTGCTTGGCTTTCAGGTGTTTACTGCCTTCTGCCTCTCTGCATGATAACTCACTGCCCAGAAAATCCAGCTCTGCCTCCCATGAGAGCCACCAGAGCCAAAGGCAGCTGTGGCCGGGTTGTGCTTAACTCAGCTCATAGCAAGGGCACCAAGAGTTCACAGATCAATCTCAGCTGGGCCCTGAAAAGAGAAAGCCTGCAGCAGGAGGGGTGATACCTTCCTTGAGAGTAAAACAACTTCCAAAACTAGATGCGGACTTGGTTCAATGGTGCATTCCTGATTCAGCAGCAAAGACTTGTATTGTGGACATCAGCTCACCTCAGAAAGCCAAGATCCTCCTACAAAGCACCAGAAGTCCTACAGTCATACAACTGAACCACTCAGTACACCGGGGCTTACACTTCATGGTGCCTGTGTTTAGTGCCTCTCTGAAATCCTGATGGCCTGCATACAACCTCTGAACTGTCCTGCACTGAAAGACAAACACAGAGAACCCCCCAGAAGCTGACCTAGGCCAGCCCTGCTCCTGCAACAGCCAGAGCTGCATCTCAGAAAATGAAACACTGAGTAGGAGCACAGGAACAGCAAAGACTTGTGATAGAGCCTAGGAAAGGCAAGTATGTCCTACAGCACTGAAATCAGTGCAAAGCTCTCCTTTCCCTGGATATGCATAGGGCTGGAAGAATGGACACTACACAGATGAAAGAGACAGAGATGCCCGAGGGGAAGGATTATTGTCCCTTAACAGCTACTACTCTGCCATTACTACCACCACCAAAGCACAGTCAGACCAGAGGCTACCTGTGCTGGGCACTGAGGCAGCACTGTGAAGTTTCTGCCTTGAAGAACAAAATGTCACAACCCAAACGTGACACAAGCAGCTCAGTAGATGAAGAACGTGGGCAAGTGCTAAGCAAGTGGAGCATGCAGCTACACCGTTAACCCAGCTCACATCTGGGGCTTGAGCTCCCCTTAGTTCCAGGGAACACAAATTCCTGCATGTGACCCGCTCACCTGGGAAGGCTCAGGCTGGCTGGAGACAGGACACAGAGAAGTCCCAGTCCCACCCTGGCCGCTGTCCTCAGACACCTGCTGACTCCGCAGGCAGCAGCGCACGCTGTCGGAGCCACAGCCTCCAAAGGAAGAACCAGCTTCCATCAGCTTCCTCCCACCCTGACAAACACTGCATGGGTGAAACTTCAGATCCATCCGACACATCTGACACAAGCTGGGGGGTCAGATGGCTGCCCCCATGGCTACCAGCACACAAAGCAGCCTGCCCATTAGAACAGGCTCATGGAAACTGTACTTGGGAAAAGGCACAGGATTCATCGGACCAAAGAGCTGCCCCTTCAAACACCTTTCAAAGTGACACACAACCGTTTCTGCTCACCCACTGGCATCGCACCCGCGTAACCCACTTCAAAACTCGGTCTCACTATTCCCAGCCATTCTGGCTTTGCTTTGCCCAAAGCAGTTCCTCTTCTCCCTCGCTGTTGCAGCAGCTCCATTTATGCAGACTACATACACACACAGGTGTCACCATCGCTAGGGTCTGCACTCTGAATCTCCAAGTTCTATTCTTCCAGCAGGAAGTCAACCTGGTAATTCTGCCTGCTCTCCAAATTCCAGCCTGGCACTAACCTATCCACAAATAAACACCTCAAGTCACTTTAAAGCTATGGAACGCTCACTGCTTCCTGCTCCACACAACAGCCTCAGCATGTGTCATCAAAAGGTGTACCGGCTATTCACTGACACACTTCAAATTCCTTCCCACTCGCTGCCTGCTCAGCCCAGGACCTCCCTGGGCACTGCAATCACACAGGCTTTTTCCTGCTAGCGTGGAGTATTTTGGGATGGTTTCACTCTGACACACTCCATTGCCAAGTCTCTCCCCGCAAACATACCAACCTTCTGAAACCCCTTCGCAAAGACCGGTGTTCTCCTGCCCTAACAGGAACAATTGTGTGCTCCCTTCTTGAATTTTATGCCTCTAGCTCTTGCGAAGCACTCGCACACATCGCATGCAGGCAACATGCCAGAGCCCAGGGATACGTGGATCCACAGTGACAGCCTGAACCTGCCCCTTAACTCGCACAAGAACATCTCCTGATCAACATCTGATAAGATGAGTGAAACAAAAGACTCACGGCTCATTAACACATCCAGCACCTCCTGGCTTCAAGACAGGTCTCTGCATTCTTCCCATAAGCACATCTAGCCTGGACAGACCCTTAACCATACAGCCAGCAGTAACATTTACCCGTTCTGCTTGTCTTCCAGCTCTGCCAGAAATACAGCACAGGGAAACCCTTTTGCTGTTACCTATGGTCTGTAGCGCAGGTGACAACCCACGGATGCCCGGCGGCCGCTGCCTGGCTTCAGAGGACTGGCCTGTTCACATCAGGGCAATGAGACATCTTCAGAAGCCGCGATGATGTCCCCCACTCTGAAACCTCCCATGGCCATCGCGGCAGAGGCCGCAACATGGAGTCAGCGTAGCAGCGGTCCGGTGCTGGCAACCGGGTGCCGCCGGTCCACAGCGCTGCCGCTGCCCGCACTGGAAGCACGCCCCGCGGGCCCGGACCAGGGCAGCCACTCGGGCGCATCCAGCCTCGGGCTGGAGCAAGGCGCAGCCGGCACCGAGGGGGCGCGGCCCCAGGCGCGGCGGGGCAGGGATGCTGCAGGCGCCGTCGGTCCCGGAGGCCGGCTGGGGACCGCCTCCTCCCCTGCCCGTGCCATCCCCGGACCCGACCGGCCCCGGGCTCACCACCGCGCCCGCCGCGGAGCGGAGCAGCGCCCGTGCGGCGCGGCTCACCTGGGCACGCAGCTCGGCGCCGAGCGGTCGATCTCCCACGTCGCGAAGAGGTTCATGGGCACCGGGACCGGAGCGGGGCCGGCCATCGCTGCTGCCGCCGCCGCGGCCGTCGTCGCTACAGCCGCCGCAGCCCCGCCGGTCACCGCCGGGGGCCCCGCGGCGGGGCCCGAGCCCAACGCACCGGCCGCTGCCGCCGCCATCCCGCCGCCGCCGGCACTGGCGCTGCGGCCGGCCCGACCCCCCGCCCCAGCGCCAGCCTCCGCCTCGCGCGCTCCCGCTCGCTCGCGCGGCGGGGCGGAACGCGGAGCCCAGAGCCCAGCGGCCGCCAAACGGAGAGCGGCAGAGCCCAGCAAAGGGGAGGCCTGAGACCAATCAGAGCGCGGCTAAGGCGCGGCCTGCGTCGGGAGACGACCCAATCGGAGCGGGGTAAAAAGCCACTTGGCCAACCGGCCAATCAAAACCGAGAAGGGGGTGGCCGAGGGCCCAGTAGCAAATGGCAGGAGGAAAAGGAGGCGGTGGCCGAGGAGGTCTCAGCCAATGGGAACAGCGCCGCTGCTCCGCGGAGGGAGGGCAAGAGGGGGCGTGGTCACGAGACCTTTAAAGCGCGGCGCCGGCGGCCCGCGCGAGCTCGGGGAGGGGCGCGGTCGGGCGCGTGCCCGCCCGGCCAGGGCCGGGGCCTTACTCGCCTGTTGCCATGGCAGCGGGGAGCGGAGCGGCGGGAATAGCCGCGATACCGCCCCCTTGCGGACGGGATGTCGTCGGGGGCCGGTACCAAGATGGCTGCATGGGTGCAATGGTGTGAAGTTCGGCAGGGAAACCGGTACCGGGTCCTGCCCCTGTGGCACACGGACCCCGTGCAGCGTCAGGCTGGGGAAGGGTGGCTGCAGAGCTGAGCAGTGGAAAAGGAGCTGGGGTCTGATTGATGGAGCTGAACATGAGCAGCTTGTGCACAGGCCAACAGCTCCTGGCCTGTATCAGCACCAGTGCGGCAGCAGCGCCAGGGCAGGGATCATCCCCCTGACCTGAGCACTGCTGAGGCTGCACCTTGAATCCTGTGATCAGATCTGGGCCCCTCACTACAAGAGAGGCAATGGAGTTGGAGCAGGGCCAGAGAAAGGCAGCGGAGCTGGTGCAGGGTCTGGAGCTCAAGTGTGATGGAGAACGGCTGAGGGACCTGGGGGGGTTCAGTGTGGAGAAGAGAAGGCTCAGGGGGACCTCATCGCTCTCTACAACTGCCTGAAAGGAGGATGGAGCCAGGAGGGGCTGGGCTCTGCTCCCAAGGAACAAGGGATGGGACAAGAGGAAACGGCCTCAAGCTGCACCAGGGGAGGCTTAGGCTGGATACTGGGAACAATTCCTTCATTGAAAGAGGACCTGCAACATCACCCAGTCCAACCGTTCCCCAGCACTGCCGAGGCCACCCCTAACCCATGGCACTGGGAGCCTCCTCTACACGGTTTGTGAACACTTCCATGGACGGTGACTCCAGCCCTGCCTTGGGCAGCCTGTTCCGATGCCTGACTGCCCTCTGGGGAAGGAATTGTTCCCCGTATCCAGCCTACGCTACTCCCTGGCCTAGGGGCTCCCGGGCCGAGGGGCTGTGCAGGCGGTCGGATGGAGGTGGTGCGTGCTGGGGGTGCAGGATGTGCCCCAGCGCAGAAGCCGATGGGGCCGGGGCAGCCGCACGAGGCTGGCGGAAGGGCCCGGAGCAGAGCGGGCGGTGCCGTCGCTCCGGTGAGGCGGAGGCCGCCGCAGTCCCCGCCCGTTCGCCCGCTCGCCGGGAGGGGCCGAGCGCCGCCGCAGCAGCAGAGCCGCCGCCGGGACGCGCCGGGCCCGGGGCCACGGGGAACCGTCTGAGGTAAGCTCGGCCCGGGCGGGGACGGGGGGGCTGCGAGCCGCAACGGGGCCGCTCCTCGGGCAGGGCCTGCCCGCTCCTCCCCTCCCCGGGCCCAGCTGGACTCGGCCGGAGCGGGCGGGCTGCGGACCGGGGGCTGCGGGCAGTCAGGGCCGCGGCTGCAGCCCGCGGCGAGCAGCGCTTTGCTGCGGCCGGGACTGCGAGGCCCCGCAGCGGGGCCCGGTGGTTGGTTAGGGCTTGGGGAGGCCATGGGTGGAACGGAGGAGAGAGCTCCAGATGTGCCACATCCCCTGTGCTAGCCTCGGATCTCCTCCCCATTAAGAGTCACCTGCATGTGGCAGGCTTGGGCTCCGCTGCCTGCCTCAGCATGCAGGGATGCTGCTGCTGGGATGCTTGGCTGTGCACGGAGCCTGCCGCTTTGGCCACCAAGCAGGAGCTCAGATCACTGGTGCCCAGCCAGTGCCGTTGGTGTTGGCAGGGGTGGCCATCAACCATGCAGTCACCATCCTGCTGCCCAGAGCTCACTCCATTCACATGCTGGGTGACAGGATGGTGCCCCAGGACCCCTGCATGGCCCTCTGCAGGCAGGCATCGTTCAGCGGGGTGCCAACCCCATCAGAGGCAGCTGATGCCATTGGGGCAGGCAGGGTGCGTTTGGGGACTGTGCTTTGCTCTGCCCCGGCCTGGGAAAGCAGAGCAACCTGGCTGAAACTGAGGGCCTGTTGCAGAGCTCCCTGGGCCTGGAGCTGCTTTTCCTTGCTTTCAGTTTGTCTGGGTATGGGTAAACAACTGTAAGCACAGCTCTTGGGGACTGTGAGGCTGAAGGAAAGCGAAGGTATTGGACCAATTTCTTCCCTTTCATCCCACAGAACAGCCAGGCTAAAAATAACCCTTTGCCTCATGCTGTGTGGGAAAATAAAGGAGACTAGAGAGAGAGTGCCCCTGGATCATAGCAGTTTAGAAGCATAGATAGAATCTTGTGTGCCTGAGGGGGGAGAGGGAAAGAATGTAACCAGTGCCACTGTCTGGGAAATCCCATGGGAAATAAGGCATGTTCCCTTCACAGTGGCAGAGACCGAGCAGCGTGATGAGCTACTGAAGAGGTAGTGCTACCTGCCCCACCATATCTTCATGTGCAGCCCGAGAGCTGCACTTTAGCCAGCATGTGCCATCAGGATGGCTGGGTCAGGAGCCATGAGAGCATTCCGGCTGGGAGCCTGTGGCTTCGGAACAAACCAGGCACATAGCATGGGAGAAGAGTCTGTGATGCTTCCCACCTTCTTTCAGCCATCCACAGCCGTTTGGGAGAGGAGGCCCCAGGAGTGGTGATGGGGAATGCCAACAACTCCCTGATGGCCCTGCCTGTTCCTCTGTGCAGGATGGTTCCCCCACCACCTGTCAGCAAGCCCCACATCTGCCTCTCCACAGTGCTCATCATGACCAGCCTTGTCCTCATGGATGCCTACCTGGTGGAGCAGAGCCAGGGCTCCAGGAAGCTGAGCATCTGTGTCATGGTGGCAGTGGGTGATGTGTGCTTCCTGCTGGTGCTCCGCTACGTGGCCATCTGGGTTGGGGCAGAGGTAAAGACAGCTAAGAGAGGCTATGCCATGATCCTCTGGTTCCTGTATGTCTTCGTCCTGGAGATCAAAGTCTACTTTGTGTACCAGAACTATAAAGCTGACAGGAAAAACCTGGATCTCATAGCCCGCAAAGCACTGACCTTGCTGCTCTCCATCTGCATCCCAGCCCTCTACATGTTGTTGGTCGCCACAGAGCACATGGAGTACGTCAGGACATTCAAGAAGAAGGAAGATCTCCGCAACCGCCTCTTCTGGGTCATTGTGGACATGCTGGATGTGCTGGACATCCAGGCTAACCTGTGGGAGCCCCAGAAGAAGGGGCTGCCGCTCTGGGCTGAGGGTATCATGTTCTTCTACTGCTACATCTTGCTCCTGGTCCTCCCTTGCGTGTCCCTCTGCGAAATCAGCATGCAAGGGATTGGCATCATGCCTCACCGGATGATGCTGTACCCCATGCTGAGCATGCTCACTGTCAACATCACCACCATCTTCATCCGAGGCAGCAACATGCTTTTCTTCAGGGATGCCCGTGTCTCCAGCATCTTCATGGGCAAGAACTTGCTGGCCATCGCCCTGAAGGTCTGCACGTTCGTGCAGTACCAGCGGCACCAGCGCCACGTGCCCCCGGGGCTGGAGCAGCCCCCGCAGCACAGCTCCCAGGCCCAGCCCTCCCCGGGGCTGCACAAGGCACGGGACCAGCCTGCCTGCCCCGAAGAGCTGGCCCAGGACAGCACGTGACAAGCCAGCAGGGACCACAGCCCGGACACTGCCGTACCTGCAGGCCTGAGGCGGGCCGCTGGGCTTCCTGCCTGGACACAGGGCAGTGGCTCCGCTTCCTCCCTCCCTGGGCAGAGCCGCTCTGGTCCTCAGGGGTCGCATGGCAAGAGGACCCCGCAGCAGCTCTCTACAGCTGCAGAGCAGCTCAGGACCTCAGCACCCCACTGAGCAAATGGGGCAGTGGAATGGAGGAGCATGAGGCCCTATTTGCCTGCCCCCTCTCCAACTGCTCCCCATAGCCTCTGGCCAAGCTGGGTTCAGACTGGGGGGTGCA
>NDXB01002723.1:0-12375 GCA_002631895.1 Agapornis roseicollis
CCTATGGCACAGCACAGGAGCCAGGGAATTAAAAGGCAGCAGTGCCGGAAACAGGGACACGGCTTCTGAAGCCCAAACCAGAGTTTGTCATTAAGTGGTTTAATCAGAAGATCCAGTTATTTCTGTTTGGTTTCCTGAACTACACTATCTTTTTGTCACTAAGCCTGCTAGTGTTTTTGCAAGGAAAGTCTTTTTCTTAGCAAGATCTTTCGGAGAGAATCCTTCATTTCCTTGTTCCTCAAGCAGTAAATGATGGGATTAAAGAGTGGAACAACAACAGCATAGAAAGCAGACATGATTTTGTTTGTGTCATTAACTGGAAGCGTTTTGGGCCTTACATAGATGAAAATGCTTGTTGCATAGAAGACAGTGACCACTATAAGGTGAGAGGCACAGGTAGAGAAGGCTTTTTGGCGATCTCGGGCAGATGAAACGTGAAGGACAGTGAAGACAATATAGGTGTAAGATAGGATCACTACAGAGAGAGGCATCAGGAGAATAAATAAGGCAGCCACAAAATCCATGAGAGCCGCCCTTTCCAAATCTGTGCAGGCTAAGTTCAAGAGAGGAGAAACATCACAGAAGAAGTGGTTGATTATGTTAGGTCCACAGTATGTCAGCTGAGAGATAAAAAATACTTTGCATCCGGAAATCAAGAAACCAGCCAACCAGGATCCAGCAGTAAGGTAGACACAGACAGCGGGTCTCATGATAGTAGCGTAATGGAAAGGCTTGCAAATGGCAGCATAGCGGTCGTATGCCATGACAGCCAGGAGGAGACACTCAGTGTTGCCCAGGCTGAGGAAGAAGTACAGCTGTGTCATGCACCCCATGAAGGAGATTCCCTTTGTCACTGACACAAAGCTCAGTATTGTTTTGGGGAGTGTGACTGTCACGTACCAGACCTCCAGAAAGGACAAATTGCTCAGAAAGAAATACATGGGGGTGTGGAGGTTACGGTTTGTCCAGACAGTCAGGATGATGATCACATTTTCTGCTAAAACTAAGAGGTATGCAATGAGGAATATTGGAAAGAGGAGAATCTGCAGATGAGGAGAAATCGGAAATCCCAGGAGAATGAATTCTTTGACCATGCTGTGATTGCTCACCACCGTGTCTCCCATCTGCCTCTGTAAAGACAATGACATTAGTGACTTTCTATTTGTGATTATAATACATTAGAACACCTCCCTCTTTCTCAGCTGTTTTACATTACTTTCACACTGCAGTCTAGTTAGTATTAGTACTTCCAGTGCTGTAAATACTTGTTGAATAATCATTAAAGTATTCCAAGACAAAGGTATTTAGAACAAAATAACAGCAACCTCTCAGTGACATAATGCCCAGCTTCTCCTTGATCTTCTTGAGGGCAATATCTGTTCTAGCTAGTAATTTTTAACTTGTACAATGAACTGATTTCTGCGTTTGTGAACAGACTTGCCAGGAAATCAGTCACCAAAGATCCTTCTTAAAGTAATAAAATAGTCTCAATACCAGCAGCAGTATTTACATGATCCCCATCAATGGCTTTTTCTTTTGTAAAGTTAGAACTTTATTAAAGGTCAGAACTCAAGCTGTAACTTTAACATCATTAAAGCAATAAACTTCGATAGAGCTTTTCTGTTCCATAGACCACATGTCCAGAAATTGCAGACTTCATCCAAAATCCCATTTGAAAACTCCCCACGTTGTCTCATATTGCTGAAGAGTTTGAAGGGGAAGAGAAGGGTTAGAGTAGGGAAGGGAAGAATTAGGGTTAGAGTAGGAAAGGAAGGAAAGAAAAAGGGAAGGGAAGAGAAATGGCAGGGAAGACTGATAAAAAGTATCTTCAGTTGAAAGACACTGCTTCACTTTCTTTGCATGAGAATTCATAGATATTCTATGAGAAATGAGATTTGCTGTGTGGCTTCTCAATGAAAAGATTTCATTAAAGCATGCTGAAAGGGAAGTGATCTTTCCTGCCGCAGTTCCTTCTCACCAGCTTCATTAGCCAATATGCTACACAGCAACCTTAAAGAAAGAGCTATTAATATTTATTATAAGAAACAGTGCATTAGTAAATACTTACAGTCTGAGTCCTTGTACCGTTGTTGAACAGATCGCTTGAAGTTCAGAGAGCCTGTGCTGTGACAGCTGTTTATTATTCCTTCATTTTCCTGAAGCCTTCACCTGGGCATTTGGTTTATTCTTCCAATGGGACCAATCAGAGAAACAACATTATTTCTTCTCTCCCTCGCCTGGCAATAGTATATGTCATAAAACACCCCAAACAACTCAACCCTGAAGGAACACACATGCAGTGACTTGGAATCACAACTTTGGAATGAAGTGGTGGTAAAGTGATTAATGATGTAGAGGCATCCTTAAATACTCCTGTATCAGTTCACAAGTGAGTGGTTTTTTCACACAAGCACTCCAGAGACAGCCCAGATGAATGACTTGACAGCTCTGTCTGTGAGGAGCTTTTCCTCCACCTAAGGATATTCTGATGTCTCACATCATTCGTTGTTATTGCTGTTGGGGCTTTTTTATCTTATCTCGGCAGATGTGATCAGAATATTAGGGGTTTAGTGCTTCCTATGTACATATATTCAATATATTGCATGATACTTGAAATTGGGAAAAAATCTACATAGTTAATATTTGACTATATTATTATTTATTGAAAAAAGAAAGGAAAATAAATGTAAATTCATATATAATTTACAGTACATATACATAGTACGGTACATATACATAGTAGAGGTTTGTTGTTCATTCATATTCCAGCTAATAGACAGTGACTTCAGCAGAATTTATCAGAACAGAATATAATGAACAAATGGGGAGAAAAACGTTATTTCATTTACAGTGACCAGTACATACAGTCATCAATTTATTTAGTGTTTATTTCAACCTTCCTTAAAAAGCTGGGCTTCTCCCATCCCACTGTGAGCACTTCCTTCTGCTCTCTTCCATGAGGATTGATTCAGTCCATCAGGCATCTTGCAGAATATGAAATCCTGTGGAGTGCCTGAGACCTCTCCTTTTCAATAGGCAGATGTGATACAGGAACTGCAGAAGAGAATCTTCCTTTTAGCATCACATTCATAAATCGAGCAGAATAGCCAAGGTTAACACATGAGGCGTGTTAGGCACATGCATCTCACCTTTGCTGTCAGCGATTGCACACAGCATAATACAGTTCTGAATACAACCTAAATCTGGAAACCTTTCCTTCTAACTCTTACACTTACACTCTGTCTCTAAGGAACTATCTTAATGGAGGACAGTCTGAAGATCTTCTTCAAAGCCTCCTTAACCTCCTGGTTCCTCAGACAGTAAATGAAGGGATTGAGCATGGGAGTCACGATAGTGTATACAACTGACACCAGCTTGTTTAAGTTAAAAGGGTGGATTCTCTTGGGCCTAGCATACATGAACAGAGTGGCTGAAAAGAAGATAATGACTACTGTGAGGTGAGAAACACAGGTGGAGAAGGCTTTCTTCCTGCCCTGGGCAGTGGGGATGTTCAGGATGGTGCTGATGATGCACATGTAGGAGATAATCATGATGGAGAGGGGAATCAGCAAGATAAGCAAGGCCAGGATGAAATCTACTATTTCAGCTATTGTCATGTCAGCACAAGACATGTTCAGCAAGGGGCTGATGTCGCAGAAGAAGTGGTTGATGACGTTGGAGCCACAAAAAGACAGCTGAGAGATGAAAACTACTTTCAGCATGGAGGCCAAGAAACCAATGAGCCAGGAGCATGCGGCTAGCTGGGTGCAGAGCCGGTGGCTCATGATGACTGGGTACATCAGAGGATTACAGATGGCCACATAACGATCATAAGCCATAACAGCAAGGAGGACACACTCAGTGCAAATAAAGGAGCTAAAGAAGTAAAGCTGGGTCATGCAGCCTCCAAAAGATATGTTCTTGCTTTCAACAAGGAAATTCGCTAGCAGTTTGGGGACAGTGACTGAGGTGAACCAAACCTCCAGGAAGGAGAGGTTGCAGAGGAAGAAATACATGGGCTTGTGAAGCTGGTGGTTCATCTTTATCAAGATAATGATGAGTAAGTTTTCCAAGATGGTCAGCAGGTAGGCCACCAGGAACACCACAAAGAGCAACATCTGAAGTTCCATCAGAGCTGGAAATCCCAGGAGGATGAATTCCTGGAGTTCTGTGCTGTTTTCCTGCTTCATGGCAAAGCGCACAGCATCAAGCTTCAGAGAAAAAGGAAAGAAAATAAAAGAGAAAAGATATGAAATATTTTTAAATGAAAGAAATAATGAGAAGAGCTGCAGTGAACAGAGGAATAACGGCAAGTGGAAAAGAAGAAAGGGAGAATGATTATAATAAAGGAAAAACATGAGGGGAAAAAGGGAGAACATTATTCCATTCAGATCATATACCATATGGAAGATACAAGAGCAACTTCAATGTCATATTTTGATATCTGATTCATAATTAATAGCCTAGACT
Source organism: Agapornis roseicollis (assembly GCA_002631895.1). NCBI lineage: Eukaryota > Metazoa > Chordata > Aves > Psittaciformes > Psittacidae > Agapornis > Agapornis roseicollis. Next base: position 4,471 of record NDXB01002723.1, read on the forward strand.
ATAACTGAAACCTATGGGTACTGGATGCCCATGTAAGAGCCGGTTGCCCACTTCTATTTCACTTGCAGGGGATCCTGAATATCCAGGATGCGTCTGCATGACCTTGGCAATTCGCCTGAGTTCTGCACAACCAAGTCATTCCTGCGCTGCCTCTGGAGTGCAGCTTTGTCCCCATTACTTTTTCCCAGCATGGAAAGTCTCAAGACATTCACTGAATGAAACAAACGTTTCCAGAGAGCAATAGATGTTATTCTCGATTACGCCCTCAGGAGAGGTGAATTACATTTCGGAGGATGGATTCCTCTGTGTTTCTTCCCCTCCTGTTCCCTGTTTTTCCATTTCTCCATCCCTTCACCTTTTTAAACAATTGGGTGAGCTGATTTTCACAGATAATTCTCAACTTCTACAGGTCAAAAGTGAAAAGAAAAAACCCCTCTCAAACTGGGAAATGCACATTTCTGCCCTTTAACCCTTCCCATCCAATCTAATCTAACCCGAGAAATGCTTCTTGATCCTGTTTTAAAGTTCCTCTAGTGCAATATTTAATTTCATGTTAAAAGGCAAGAAACAAACGGCCTCTTCCTCCCTTCCCAGAATGAGCTGAGAAAAGCACACTGTAAACTAGGTTTTCAGTGGTGGAAGGACATCATCTTCATAAAGCAACTCCAGATATTGTTCATTTAAAGCCTTTATAGCTCCAGAAGTGGTAATATAAACCATGACTGAAGATTTATAATGCAAAAACACATATAACTCTGTAGCCATATTACTGGTAACTTTAACTATAATTTGACACAGGTCAAATTGGAGCAATATTTTGCCTATTTCTTAGTGCAAAATACCTTGTTAACTGTTGTGTCTCTTTAGTACATGTATTCAGTGCTTCCTGTCCTGGCCAGCATTAGTTCTACCTATAAACCCAGTGAGATCTGAGTGTTTCAAGTAGTTCTTCTTACACAACTGTCCGATCTCTAAAGAAGCAAAGCAAGTGGCAGTGATTCTCCCAAGTCAAACACAATGCTTATGTTTTCCTGTGGCTTGAACTAGAGTAAATACCCGAGCTACCTTACCATCAGAGGACTATTCTGGGAAGCTGGAATTCATCTGCTGAAGTTTCAATAGCTGTCAGTTTACTCTAATATAAAATATACTCAGCCTGTCTCCTTTCTTGGGAATAGAACTATACAGGCATTTCCAGGTATTACTGTTTTCATTGAGAGAAAAAGGTCTAAACTAGGATCGTTCCATAGCCTTCCTGTAAGTGCATGTCAACAGGCAGCTCCGAAGCCTAGATGTGTTGCTCGGTGTAGCTCTCATGTCTGCTGTAGATGTTGAAATGCCAGTGGATTCATTCCTCCTTGGAAGAAGGTGCTTGCCCATCGGAAAATCCTCCCCTTACCTTCACCTCACTTCAGCAGTGCTTGTGGTTCCATTCATGGAAACTCTCTTCTGAGAGGTACAGAGGCACCCATTTGCCAGCCTGATGTGCTCCCTAGAGAGGGTGCTGCCTACCAGGGGCTCACATCACGGATGTCACAGGGAGACTACCAAGCCTCGTACGGCCCACTGACTGTTTATTACCTGCTGCTGTTATTTCATGTAGGCACCACACAGGCTAAGTGTTAGGCTGATGAGGTGGAGCAGACAAGGAAGTCAGTGACAAGTATGAATCAGAATGGAGAAGTGTGTTATGACCTAAAGACTAGTTTATAGCTTAAATCAGTAGCTTAAGATGGAAGGTATGGATTCTAAATGGAGATGCTAGGCTGTGGGTCATGTTTGATGTGACTAGGGTGTGGGATACTCAGGCTTCTGAGAAAATTTATATGGATGAGGCTGGACAATGCATCAAAACCCAAATGAATGTACCAGAATAGGCAGCATTCATAAAGATTGGGGAAGCAGGTGAAATATGAGGCTGGGCCAGGTTAGCTGTGCTCCAAAACTGAATTAAAGCTAAGGAAGGGGTCAAGAGTCAGTGTTGTAGCCACACTATTCTCCACTGCCACTGAATTTCCCAGACATCTGCCAAGCCACCTTCAGAAATGAGCCCAGCAGTGCTTGTAGCACAGTAATTCAGGCCTGAGGAACCGCCCCTGTCGCCCCATTCCTCTTCCCCAGCTTTGCTTTCTGCAGTAGCATCTTTAGCATTTGGTGTTTTTGTCTCTGGAGTTGGTGCCTGCAGCAAATATTCAGGCTACTGCTTCCATCTACTGCCCAACACCATTCATTGCAAGCTGCTTCTTGCCTGTGAACCAGCAGGAACAGCAAAGGGCAGCAGCCTGAAGCCATCTTCCCCCAGCCCTGCCACACCGGGTACCCAGCAAAGAGAACTTAAGCAGCTAAAAGTCACTGTGGATGTAGTCGGGCAAAGAGGATGCTGCACTGCTGTCAGGCATCTGCAAGCTACTGGTGACAGAACGTCACTGAGGGTCAGGCTTGGTATGAATGTAGCTTACCAGGGGGTCTGGTGAAGAGGGAAAGACCAGTTCAGACAGCTGGCTACCTGCTCACATAGTTCATGGTCATAGCTCATGATCAGAGCAGTATCTTAGCAAGTAATGACCATACCAGTGTAGTGGGTGGCACAAAAGTGCTTGATTGGGCAATGGGTTAGGTGCTGATGTTTTATAGAGTGTTGTAATGTGGAATGTGCAGGCTGAAACTGTTTTGGAGCAAGCTAAGGAAAGGCTGTGATTTCCTCCATTAATTCAGGCAACAGCTGGAGCAAGGGACACCAAAGCTGGGTAACACATGTCAGAAAGCTAAGAACTGTACTTGGTGTAACAGTCTGACTGAGGGACTGTGTTGTCACAAGGAGTTGGAAACAGCAGTGAGATAACATCAGACAGGAGGGTGGATAACATGCTTAAGACAATGGATAGCACTGATAAAGGATAGGCTGGATAATCCAAGACACAACAATAACGTGTACAAAATGTGCTGTGACGAGCAGTGCAATGAATAGGACACTTGAACAAAAGTTTTAGGGCTTGAATAATGAACTGTGTTACTGGGGATAGAGGTATGAGTCAGACCAACATGACTAAGTCCGAGACCCTGGACTCTTCTTTGCTTGGAACATGGTTAAGGTTTACCAGTAAATGTCATGTAAGGTCACTAACTGCTTTCTCTTTTGGCATCTTTAATGGGGCCTAGACTGGAAAAGGCCAGGTTCTGCTATGCCATGCATTGGGTACAGTTTGGCAGTGCAGAGCTTTCGGACTGGAAAGGGGATGGAGTCCGTAGCTCAGAATGGCATGGCACCATTCCCCTCTCACTCTGAGGCACCTAGCATTTACTTGTAGATTCTGATGTCAGAAAGGGAATCAACACATGGATAGAAAAGGAGCAATTTTTAATATACCTCCTAATGTACTGGTGGAGAAGAAGAGGAGGTTTAGTCTGAGGGTTGCCGGGGCACCCATGGCTCTTTTACACTATAAGATACAGGAGGACATCCTGCCCAGTTCATTCTGGTGGGGATATAGTTTGAAGCGTGTGATTTTGAACTATTGAGCCTCATTCGGTAGGAGTACATAACTTCCACTGTCCAGGAATACCACCTGTGATCTCTGTCTCTTGCAGAGAAGCAATCTGTGCTGCTTGTGGCCCTTGCTCCTGGGAGATATTAAATAATGTTATGCTTTTCCTGGCCAGGGTTAAGAAAGCGAACCCAATGCAATGTCCTGGCAGCCCCAGGAAGGTTCATATGGTTCTGGAAAACCCAGACTTTCTGCAACTCTGGTTTTGGAAGGGTGTCACATCAGGCAGACTGCTGTTCCCACTCTTATCTTCATTTGTATTGAGAGAATCCTGCCTTCAGACAACAGACTATTTGCCTTCAGTAAAAAACTAAGAGCAGGTGACTGGAGCTAACAAAGACTTCTGGGATTAGGCTCACTCTTGAGACTAAAAACTTTCCTAGTTAGTGATCGCTCTCCCCAGTTGTCTCCAGTTGCCACTCCTGGGAGGGACTCAGGTAGACACAGAGGCCTAGTTAAAACTTGGTGGAACTCTAATGCCTTGGGGTGAATTCACTGAGCATCCTGGAAAGAAACTTTATTGTCTTGGGAAGAGAGCACAAGAAGCAAGGGATGTGAGCAAAGGCAGAGGGGAAGAACCGGAGAAACTAAAGAAAGAGGCAAATTCAAGCCATTTTTAACATCAAGATATTTTTAATGCTAGTGAACTCACAAAAAGGAAAGGCACATCCTTTCTGGGCTGTGCCACACAGATGCATGCCTTCTCCCTCTTAGGGATCACAGAATGCTGTCTGCTGGCTGCCATGGCCTACGGTCGCTATTTGGCCATATGCCACCCTCTGCACTACATGACCATGATGAGCTGGAACACATGCTTCCTGCTTTCAGCTGTGTCTTGGCTTGTTGGGGTCCTGGTGGCCTTAGGGCAGACAACTTTGATCTTTACCCTTCCATACTGCTGGCCCAAGAGGATCAATCACTTCTTCTGTGACCTGCCACCTCTGCTGAGGTCGGCTTGTGGGGCCACCTGCAAGGATGAAATCACCATCTGCATAGTCGTTGTTGTCTTCATCATGGTCCCCTTCTTATTTATAGTTGTGTCATATGTCCAGATTCTCCACACCATCTTCAAGGTGCCAACAGCTAAGGGCAAGAGAAAAACATTCTCTACCTGCTTCTCTCACCTGGTCGTGGTTACTCTGTTTTATGGATCTGGAATTGTGACCAAGCTTTTTATTCAAGCACCGGTAACAAACTGTTGTCTCTCTCCTACACACTGATGTCTCCAATGATGAACCCTTTGATTTACAGCTTTAGGAACAAGGAGGTGAAACAAGCCTTGAAAAGATGGATAGCCAAAAAGACAAGTATATGACATGTTTGGAAATGATGGCAAATTGAAGCTGTGATATTGTGCACATTAGTGGAAGGACAACATGATCTGCCTCCATCACTTACCCAAAACTTCATATCTACCTATTCAATATTTCTTTTTTATTCTTTTCGAAGAGGCAATTTTCACATGATTTTCCAACTTATTTTAAGTTGTGCTTGGTGTATAGATCAAGTTGGTTGCATGCTACTGTGTCCTCTATGTCCTGTCCATTGATACAGAAGTAGATGTGTATTTGCAGACATGTTTACCTGGGGTCAGAGGAAACTCACAACATTCCCTGAATGTTATGAAAACATTTCTGCAGAGCCTGTCTAAAAAAGAAGTGATCAGAGAAGAGGACAATGAATCTAAGGAGAGGCATTCAACAAGTTCCCAAGACCCTGATCATCTGAAGAGCTCTGCTGAAGGTGTTTTCCAGTCGAGCCCTTCAGCTCTACTCTGTGAATAAAGTTTATTTGAAGGCCTGAGGGGTAATAATTCAGGTCAAACATCTTGAACATGAAGAACTGTGGCTTGGCTGATCACCCTATTCTCCACTGGTATTCAGTGAAGTGAAATAGGTAAGGTAAAACCACAGTTTATGTGTTCTAAACCAGATTTCTGCTGTAGTAAGAGAGAAATTATCACTTAGACATCTCCATTGCTGTACTTTGTTTGTATGTAAAGTTTATGTAGATAGGTTTATGTAAAAATACCTGTATTTTAGGCTTCTGAATTGAGAGCAAAAGGGTGTACGAGGAGAAATGGATTCATGGGTTTAAGGAAGCCAAAAAGCCAGCTGTTGTAACCCCCATTTCCCACCAGAAGGCTTCAAATGTGTCCATAGACATGGAAAGCCAGACTGGAATAGAAGGAAGAAAGTGATTGACTGGAAGAAACCAGAAGTTCGCTAGAGGAGGGATTTGTCAGGGAAGAAGCTCCCAAGGCAGACGTTTCCACATCTCACAATGTCCTTCCTTCCGCCACCACCAAGCCCTGGCGGAAAGAGCATCTTTCCTGACCCCGTCAGGGAACGGAGCAGGCGTTGGGATGAAGGAGACATGCCTTTTTGCCAGGGCCAGCTGCTGGTCATTCACACTCAGATTTCAGTGTTGACCATGCAGGTCTTCGGAACCAGAGACCAAAGGACTCCTGAGCTCTTTGGCTTTCCTGGGCACAGAACTGTGACATCAGGATGGCAGTCCCCTGGCTTCAATTCCTGCTGAGACCGAGGCAATAATCCTTTCCCAATTCAGCACCTCTTCAATAAGATGTTGGCTGGGCACAACTGTGCACACACAGGAAATTCAGAGGTCTACACACACACGTCCACACAGACAAATACATGTGCTTCCACATAAGCAGCTGTGGGCTCCAGGGAGGAGACACTGGGGATCACCCAGGCAGGGAAGGGCTGGAGCACCTTAGGTTACAATAAAGCCCCATAGTGTATCTTGAGGATCCCAGAGACTTCCCAGGTACAGCAGGAGGCCAAACAGAGCAGCATTAGGAGGAAAATATCCAAACCCCAGCAGTGAGGCAGAGAAGGAGCTGCACCGGGGAGGTTTAGACTGGAGATTAGGAACAATTCCTTCCCCAGAGGGTGCTCAGGCCGCAGAACAGGCTGCCCAGGGCAGTGCTGGAGTCATCATCTCTGGAAGCATTCACACCCAGTGTAGATGAGGCCCTCAGTGCCATGGGTGAGTGGTGGCCTTGACAGTGCTGGGGAATGGTTGGACTGGAGGATCATAAAGGTCTTTTCCAACCAGGTTGATTCTATGAGTCCATGATTCTATGTGACATCCTCATGGACAAGAGCCTTGGGGTCAGGACTTCAGGGCTGGAAGCACTCCCTGCAAAGAAAGACACAAACAATCCCACCAGAATGCCACAGCCTTGCATCATGTGCCTGCATAGGATCAACCTGGCTCTTGGTCTGCATATTCTGCCTATTCTAATGTGTTTCTGCCCTGGAAATCTTTAGGCTCGTGTTCCCAGCACTCCACGAAGCAATGGCATACTAGAAAGGAGAAAATTAAAAGGTAGCACTGCAGGAAATCAAAACACAGTCTGCACCATTAGATGGGACATCTTGCTTTGTAAATTAGCATGTCAGAAGATTACTACTTCCACGAAGAGTGTCTGTGGACCTGGGCAAGTGCAGGACCAGTAAAAGAGCCAGGAGAACTCCTTGCTCCCTCCCTCATTCACTTCTCTTGTCTCCTTCCACATAGATGACAAGATGAGGGAAGATATTTCTCCCCTCCAAGATGAGGTCTTACCTCAATGGCCATCTCAGATGGTACCCACTCTGCCCACTTGGGCTTCAAGCTCCTTCTTATGGGACTTGCAACCCCAATGTTCTTCTCAGCCTGGCTCCATACAGGAGCTGTTCCAGCCCCTGAGCATCCCCGTGGCCTCCTCTGGCCTTGCTCCAACAGCTCCGTGTCCTTACGATGAGGACCCCAGACCTGTACACAGTGCTGCAGGTGGGGTCTCACGAGAGCAGAGTAGTTGCTTTTAGTTATCTCCCACTCTAAAGGTCTCGAGACCACGTTACAATTCAGCACCAGATACTTAGCAATTCCAGCCTCTGGGACATGGCTATTTCAGACATCTGCATGTCAGCAGGGCAAGCGCTGAGCTCCTGGCCAGGTTCACATACCACAGGTGCAGTAAGGAGGCTGACATCCAGCCTGGCAGCCGCTTCAGGGAATTGCTTTGCTGCTCTTTAATTGGCCTATGTGAAGGGATATCATTACCCATCTGCAACAAGCAGATAAGATCCCCCGGAGACCACACTCCCTGGGGCACACAGAGGGAAGACAGCAAAAAGTTTCCTTGGTGTGGTCAGACTGAACTTCGGTGTGTTAATGAGGTGGGTGTGGGGATGGTTTTATGCTAATGATGCTGTGACTCGGATGTATGTCCTCACTGTATGGAGCTAAACTGCAGAGACTTCACCCTCTGTGTGTGTATGTGTGAACAAACCCCCCTACCCCCCCCCCCCCCCCTGGGGGGGAAAGGGGGCCTTGGGTGCGGGGG
>NDXB01002724.1:0-10653 GCA_002631895.1 Agapornis roseicollis
TTTATGTTGAGGACACCAGAACTGCACACAATACTCCAGGTGAGGTCTCACAAGTGCAGAGTAAAGGGAAAGGATCACCTCCTTGGTCCTGCTGGTCACGCTTCTTTTGACACAGCCCAGCATATGGTTGGTTTTCTGGGCCGCAATCACACACCATCAACTCATGTTCATGTTCTCATTGACCAACACCCCCAAGTCCTTACTGTCTTCAATATTTTTGACTATTCACAAAATATTCTCACCACACTTCCAGCAGTAAAGGTTTCAATACTTGTCTCCAAGAAAATATTCAACTTCTTCATAGTTTATTAATGTTGTAAAAAATGTGCCACTAAAACCAAATTTTTATTAGCAATATCAACACATAAAGCATTAAATTATTCCAACACCACCAAAAATACACTTACACAAGGAGCTTATGCCCCATCTTTGCTTGAATGACTCCAGCGCAGAGACACTGAGATGATTAAGGGAGTGGAACATCTCCCTTATGATGAGAGGCTGAGGAAGCTGGTTCTCTTTAGCTTGGAGAAGAGGAGACTGAGGGGTGACCTCATCAATGTTTACAAATATGTAAAGGGTGAGTGTCAGGATGATGCAGTTAGGTTCTTTTCAGTGATGTCCAGTGATAGGACAAGGGGCAATGGGTGTAAACTGGAGCATAGGAGATTCCATGTGAACATCAGGAAAAACTTCTTTACTGTGAGAGTGACAGAGCACTGGAACAGGTTGTCCAGGGGGGTTGTGGAGTCTCCTACATTGGAGAAATTCAAGGCCTGCCTGTGCAAGTTCCTGTGTGATGTACTCTAGGTTACAGTGCTCTTGCAGGGGGGGTTGAACTAGGTGATATTTCGAGGTCCCTTCCAACCCTTAGGATTCTGTGATTCTATGATCTTTGTCAGTGTTTAAGGCCAACTTGGACAGGGCTTTGAGCAACCTGGTCTAGTGGAAGGTGTCCCTGCTTGTGGGCTTGGAACTGTATGATCTTTAAGGTCCCTTCCAATCCAAACCATTGTATGAGTCTATGACTCTATGATTCTATGAAGTCATTTCAAGTAATAAGCAACATGCTTATATTCAATGGTAGGTAACACAGTTTTGGTTGGAAAACACAGTGCATGCTAAGATTTTTTCAGAATTGTTTAGAAATTGAGATCTTTCTAAAGTATTCAAAAGGCGATCTTTTCCCTTATTTCCAATCTGTCTAAGTTGGAAAATAACTTTGATGCAATCTCAGTCACCTAAATTCTATTGAGAATATGACTATTTGTAATATAAAACTCTGTCAATGACCTCTGGGCATGTTCTCTGTGTTTATAAGAAGCTCCAATACAAAGGCATAAGCACATATTCAAGTTTCATTTTTTCAATATTTTTTATTTCTTTGTAGAAGATAAGCACAGATATTTGTATGGATCAGATGTTAATGTAGCATTTACTTAAGTTCTAAATACAGAATATAATTTTTTTAATGGTTCAGCATTTTTGGATTGTAACTCTATAAAAATTGTAATTCAACAAATAAAAATATCTTCAAACGTTGTAACAGTCCCTTCTTATCACTGAAGCTTGTTATAAGGCTGAAAATCTATTATGTCTCTCAGGAAAATGTGTCAATATCTAAAAACATGAAACTGGTGGTTTCTTCTTTTAATATATTTGAAGACCACTGACTCAGGAAAAAATATAAATGAAATTCATCACAAAAATACAATATTAGGAATTTAAATAAGATAGAAGAGGTCTGTTGTTTACCTGTTGTTATGATGATGACAACCTATCTGCTGTTATCATCCTCATCTACCCTTCATTGTATTTAACTTTGTAACCTTGCTTGAAGTGCAAAGGCCAAAAAAGCCTCTTCTGATCTAAGGTTGCTGTACATATTCCTTTGCTTTACACTAAAATTGCCCTTGAGAATGCATTATTGCAATTCTGTAAAGCAGAAGAGAAACTGTAGATATTTAGGAAAGTGCATGTAACACTTAAAACTTATTACACTTAAACTCAGGTAAATGACACAGAAGAAATCTCTCTAAAGGCTGACACTAAATATAAAGCCATGGAGAAAAACCAAAAATGGAAAAAAAGAAAATAATATAGAAAGAATCTGTCTCATCTGCTGATTTTTAGTGCACAGTAACTCACAGACTAGATAAACATATAAATGGACTCCCTGCTGTTTATACATGACCATTGTTTGGAAATACGTTCTATCAGCATAACTGTGGGTGTATTATTCTGGTCACACTTTAGTGACATGTTCATGCTGTTTCATTTCTAAGACTTACTGATGTCACGTGGCAAACTCTGACACAAAGTCTGTTTGGGGAAAATAACTTTGTAGTAAAATATATTATACCTTTTTCTTGGAGACAGTTTTACAGAAATAGCTTCTTTGTCCCCCAAAGTTAATTTTGTTTTCCTGCTTATCATTCTTAGCTGAGGTCATATTCCTAAATTTACAGTTTTGCAGCTGCTTACTACCGGCTTGTTACTACATAATTCAAACAGGATTTTTCTATGGCATGAGCTGTGATGAGTGGGAGGAAAGGAGAAGACACTGCACCACACACTTGTACTGCGAGCCATATGCACCACCAACCTGAGACCTTTTTTCAGATCACACTGTTTTAGGTTTTTTCCTGAGTAAATGTCAGTAACTCTGGCTCTTGAACTGCAGCAGGGGCACCATGTGTTCACAGAGCTTTGCTGTTAGTTCTGGTATCAGAAAAAGAAAGCTAGAGGAGATTTACAAAGCTGCACAAAATTTCTACCTTTTTACTTGGAGTCCCAGTCCATGGCCCTAGTAGGTAATAATGAAGCTTTTGTTAGCACTCCATATGGGAAGTAGGGCTCAGCATCCTCACTGACACTGTGCTGGCATCTGTTAACAGTATTACTCATGCCTTCTGTAACAGTATTTCACAGTTCAAAGAACCCTAGAATCCACAGCCCTATGATTCAGTCTTACCCTCACCTCATATACTAGTATTTCCCAATTCTATTGTAAATACTTCTCTTAACAGATTTTAGGAGTCTTTTTCTCTTTCCACAGCCAATTCAGCTATCTAGCTAATAATTTCTCTGGGATCAGCCCTTAGACTTCCATTTTCTCCTTTTCAGTGGGTCCTAAAAATCTTAGCTGCACTTTTTAATAGTCATTTGTTATCATTCACAACTTTCTGTTCACAACTAAAGCATTCAGTATTATTATGATTTAAATAAATTTATTTCAGTCTAAGACTTTTTTCTTAAGGTCACCCTTAAATTTGTGCATTACCTGATTATTTCATTCACATGCTGCTTTTTTTTATGCCAAACCCATAAATGAGTCGTCTATTAAATAAGATACATTCCATGAATAACTCTTCTGGAATTCTAAAAAAAGCCCCTCTTCAAGCACAGTTCTCTCCTTTCTTTATTTATTTTATAAGGTGTGTGCTAATACCTGTCCAGCCTTAACCCTTTAACTGACTAATAGCATCTTATAGCACTATATTAAATATTTTACTGATGTCCAGTCACATTTGCTCTACAACATTTCATCTGTCTGAAGAAATGAATAACAATAAATTAGTACAAGTAAGTGCATTTATCTTTGATGAACCTGCTTCGGAGTCATCTCATTGCTGATTTAATTTGATGTTTTAAGGACTGTTTTTTTCTTTCAAGTTGCAAAGATACTCCACCTAAATTTAGCAAAACATAACGTAGGCATCTAGTGTAAAGTAGCCTTTTAAGTTTCAAATAATCAGTAGGAAGACATAAGCATATGTGAAGAGTAAATCACTTCAAGCATATATATAAACAGACTTACTCTGAATTAAATGAGATACCTATTTTCTGTCTTTTAGACATATTTTTAGCTAGCTGTATAAGCCTATATTTTGGGTTGAAGAAAGTTGTGATTTCTGAGTTGAGATTATCGAACTCCTTATTGTTTATTCTTTCTAAATCAAATAAAGACACTTCACTTGTACAAGTCTATTGCTATGAATATTTTTTTATTCCCATATTTGATTTTACTATTCTTATTGAAAACAAGTTTTCATTTAGCTTTGGGTTATTCTTAGATCATCTCCAAGTTCTGCCCAATCCTTACTGAACACTGGTCTAATTGCATTCTCCTTTATACTCTTTTTTTCAGACACCTAAAGATCTTACAGCTGCAGCCACTGTGGAGGTTAAGCTCCTAGATGTTTTAAAAAATATGTATTATATAAGTGTATTGAATGTGGCTTCAGGAAATAAAAAGAAAAAATGGATTTTATTCTGCTTTGATGAAGACTAGGCATATTAAAGAAAAAGCCCCTACTGCCCTAAGAAGAAAAGTATTCATGTAGCCAGCAGACGTATATTCTACCTTTTTGCTCAAAGCATGTCTGGGAAAGCATGTCTCCCAGTTGCAGCCTCCTAACCTCCCATTGGGTACAATGGAAGTACTTGACTAAGAACAGTAGCTGAGCTGACAGCTTTTTCATTTCATGGAGGTTTGCTGCTGCATTTTAACATTCCTACTACAGATATTTTCTCTGAAAGCCAGTTGAGGGTGCCAACTCTAAGGATACTACTCTGAAAATAACAGCAAAAAAATCTGCTTCTGTACGTATAAACATAACTATATCCTTATGTCAATGTTATTTTTTGTGCTTTTCGATGTCAAATTGGACAGCAGTGACACAAAGCCCATAATATGAAGTAAAATGTATTCCAGATGGATGGCCCCAGTTTGTTATTTCAGTAGCGTTCAGAACAATTTTAATTTATTTTTGTTAAAATATTGTAACTTACAAAGATGCCTTTGATGGTGTAGCTCAAGGGTGTAAATGCATAAATATATACTTGTGATTTAAAATGAAGACCACAAAGTCCCTAAATGTCAGTAACAGTATCAGTCAGTCAGATGCTCCAGCATAAGAGAATTTATACCTTTAGCAGTGGTCTTCATTAAAAGTATTTTATAATTTTATTTTTACATATATACATATATATACATAGAGAGAGAGAGAGAAAACACATACTTTAAATTAAGTTCTTAACTTTCCTTATTTTTATTAAAACATCCTTATCTATTATTAACCATTTATTAGGAGACTGCAGGGAAATCACTGCAAACTTTTTTTATGAGGCAGATGGCCATTCAGTTGGCTTAAAAAGTGTGTCTGTGAAGACAGAGATGGCTTGTGTAACCAAATGAGCAAACGTGTTTAAGCCCAGCCTAACAGATAGGTCATTGTTTTGGAGGGAATAGTCTAAGGTACTGGTTCCTGCTTCCCAGTAAAATCCTTATTTCTTTAATCCAAGGATTCCACATAACTTTCAGGATATGAGGTACAGAGTCCATTGACATTTCTTGATTAACTGAACACACTAATCACTGATTTATTGTTTGGCACTTAGTTGAGTTACAACCTCCTAAAGGCCAAAGTATGTATGGTTGATACAGACTGGGTCTTTCTTAAAGGTAAGAAGAAATAACTGGAATGGGTACACATTGTTGTTTGACTTTCTATAGACCCTGAAATTTCTTTTTCAAAAGAAGAGAAGGCAATGAAGATTGGTTGAGTACTGATTGAATTGTGTTGTTTGTACAGATTAGAAATTATACACTATGTCATATATGACCTCCTATAACAGGTCATTAACTATAATTAATGTTTAATGATAAAACTCAACAATTTGTTTAATGGTAAAACAACTTAATGGTAAAACTCAGTAATTCAAGTTGCACAAATCAAGTGCTTTAGGTTAAACATGGCATGTTTAATTGACCTAAGGTTGTCATACTCAGCACTAATATTGGATTGAATTTCAGAGGAACCTCAAGAAGAAAAAAAAAAGCATTTTTTTCTGTTCGCTTCTCTTTGACAGCCTCAGAGATCAATTCATACAGAGATCCTGAATGTTTTATCATTTGCTTTGGACTCTGCTTGGTAATTTCTTGAGTCATGCAGATTCAGAGTAATTCTGCCCTGAGTAAGAACTTATCAGAGACATCCAAGCTACACATCCAGTAATTAAATTCCTTCATAATTAATGGACAGAAATATGCCCCTCAGAGAGTAACTTAACCTACTTAAGATAAACATAGCCCCTGGAAAGGCCCATCTTTTTTGCACTGACTGCATGAGAAATTTAGTAAGACCATAATATTAATTTAAGCATTACAGGTGCCTGAATTTAGGTAAGATGAATATGTGCTTCTACAATGAATGTAGGGACACAGAAGTGGTTATGATATTATATACAATGTCATTTCCATGGTGTTTGGTCTACAGACCTTTGTATTATTGGTGGAGAATGTGATACTTTGATAGTCTTTGAGCCAGGAAAGTTGTTTTCAGTCACAATGCTGGTACATTATGTATGGTGGCAGTATGTGTAGTGGGTAGTGGCAGTAAATATTTTCCTGCCTTTGCTAGTTATTTATATTAGCTCTGAACTGCAGAGAACCACCTACTCAATAGCAAGAACAATTCAGCTCCTATGCCATTCAGTCTTCCCTGCAGACTCTGGGACCATCAGGAAGGTCCAAATATCTGAGCTCCAGATTGTCTACAAGGTTTGCCAGTTACTATTTACTTGTTAGCCAAATAATAGCATGCTTCGTGTCTTGTGCTAATAAAGACATACAACCCGATTTACTTCTTTTAAAAAGAAAAGAAAGTGGTTAACATTCATGAGAATGTTGTTAGAATGTACGTCAATCGGAGTCAAGACTATTTTCCTTTTAGGCCAAAGGAAATTACAGATACACCATTATTTCTATTAATAGCAACTAAAGTACTTTCAAAACCTTACTAAGTGCCAAGGAAATTGCCATCAGAAATCGCAGTGGTAACCCATGCTTTTGTAGCAATTGTAATTCTCTTGCAATTTTAATTGTTTTCACTCAAGTCCATTAAAAATTGCTAAGGTTGCTGTTAAGGCTTCCTGGGGAGCAGGCATTGGGCAATACTTGCACAGCTGAAGAAGTATAAAGACTTGGCTCTGCTTTCATTTTTGCATTTATAGAATACTTCCATACCACTTCTCAGATGAGATTTCAGGACCACATTTAAAGGACAGGTTAACGACACTGTCCTTGCAACACAGCCTAAAAACATTTAAGATTATAAACTTCTTTTTTTTTCCTCCTAAAAATGCAGATATGTATTTTGTCAAGGTTGTGGAGTCTCCTTCCTTAATGATAATCAAGAGCCACCTGGACATAATCCTGAAGCAATATGCTCTAGGTGACCCTGTTTGAGCAGGGAGGCTGGACTAGATGATCTCTGGTGGACCCTTTCAGCTTCAACCATCTTGTGATATATGCTTAGCACATTACCAAATCTGACATTAAAGGTTGGACATATGAATTCAGATGTCTGATATGTAGTTATATTCTAGCTGTCTAATATCTCTACAACAGAGAAGTGAGGTGTTCTAGGAAGACAGCTGTTCAAACCATCATTATAGAAGTCCAACACTGCTAAGATGAACTGTACTCCAGAAGTGCTTATTTCTCTTCATTGGTTATAAGGGATGACCATATGACAATCTCAGGTATAGCTGTTGGCATAAGAATTTGTTAGTTCTTTTATAACCATGTTACTGATATGATAGATTTCATTACCCCCATTCATCTGATTCACTGTGAGTTCCAGAGTTAGAAATTGGCTTTTTAAGAATCTTTACCTAATATTATTGGTCCATCTGCCTTCAATATCTTTGCATCCCAGAATCTGCTTATCAAGCCATTGATAGGCCATTGACAAAGACTATGGTTTTGATATTTGTTGTGGTTTAAGCCCAGATATAAAGCAGACCACGCAGTGCTTGGTCACTTCCCCTGCCTTCCTCCCCCCTGCTCCTGGAGGGATGGAGAGGAGAATTGAAAGAATATAACTCCCACGGGTTGAGATAAGAGCAGTTCAGTAACTAAGGTATAACACAAATCACTGCTGCTGCCACCAATAATAATAATAATGATAATTGAAATAACAAAGGAAGAGAATACAACTGCTCACCACCCACCAACCAATACCCAGACCAACCCAAGCAGTGATCTCCCTTTCAGGTAACTGTCCCCAGTTCTACATCCTTGGCATAGTGTGCTATGGTATGGAATACCTCTTTGGCTAGTTTGGGTCAGGTGTCCTGTTGCTGCTTCCTCTCGGCTTCCCCTCTTCCCTAGCAGAGTATGAGACTTACAAAGTCCTTGGTCAGACTAAACATTACTTAGCAACAACTAAAAACACTGGTATCATCAGCGCTGTTGCCAGACTGAAAGTCAAAAACACAGCACTGCCCCAGCTACTAAGAAAGAAAAAATGACTGCTACTGCTGAACCCAGGACAGTATTCTTTTCTCTTTTCTGTAATCCTCTCAGATTAATTACATTATCAAACCAACATATAAAGAAGTTATAAAAGATCTGAAACATTTTCAGTATGATTCTATGGGAAGAAAACAAAAGTATGCTAGCTATAGATTAAAATTTAAGATTAGGTTTTGCCTAAATGTCCATTATCATCTATTCATGCATAGCTGAGCTGCAGTAATACCTCCAGTGCAGTATTAAAAGCAAAACTTCCAGATCCCTTTCAGTTACTCTGTTAAAATATTTAGCATGATCTGTTTAAGAATAATGGTTTACTTTCCTGTTTTCCTGGAAGTCTGTTTAAGTTTTAACAGGTTATCAGTAGGTCACAAGATCTGAAAACATGGAGACTGAAATAAAATAATAAATATCAATCTGATGGAAGCAGAACCAGAGCTTTAAGAGGCAAAATATAACATTCATGCTTTCAGCCTTCAGTTTTTGTTTTAAGGTATTTATCCAAGAACACAATAGAAGAGGGACAGTCTCCTGGATAAAGCTGGTCTGAACGTTATCTTGTTCAGTATTTCTTATATCTTACTCTGATTATAGGGTAGTCTTCCAAAAAAGCATTTGAAAAGCTTTTACAGGTTATTTCTTATAGAGTGCATTTCAGAATTCCCATGACAATATTCAGATTAACAATACATTGGTGAACACAACTAAAATGTCTGATGATTTTATGTTGCAATTTTAAAAGTCTGATTGTTCCTAGGTCTTTCAAACACCTGCAGCATCTCAAATCTCAGAGTAAGTGAAATCACATTCTCTTGGTTCAGCACTTACTAGGGGTAAAAGGAATAACTGAGGTCAAAGATAAGCCTGTCATACTGAACGGTGAAATTTATTTGACAGCCATATAGTGAAATCACATCGTGTCTTGAAATCACATCGTGTCTTGAAACATAGGTCTGCCCATAGCTTGCCCTCAGACAGCAAAGATGATCTTATTAAAACTGTTAGAAATTTGCCTGATTATTAAAAATAATTGGCTAAAACTTCAATCTCCCCCCAGTTCCTTGGGAAACCTAAGATTAATGACGAACAGATCACACAAATTTGTGCAGCCCTTACGATCCTGGATTACAGTCTGCCAAAGTTTCAGAGACTAGACAATCTATAAAAATGTTCTCACATAATTCAGAATGAGAACCATCAGTTTTCAAGTAACTGAAGGATTTTACAAGACTTTTCCTTCACCTAGCCTGATTAAACTATCTAAAATGTTCTGTGAGAAAAGCCTACATTAAACTGTTTATTCTGTACTGAGCAACCTTATATGTCTGTGCATATTTTAAAATAATGAAACCTACCTTGGGAAATATAAATTCATGTGTATGGAATCTTCAGAAAAAAAGTAATCAAAACACCCATCAACACATTCTTATCTAATTGTTATGGCTTCTTAGTGTAAACTGTTAACTATTACTGCACAAAAGCCAACTATTACACAAGAAAAGTTAAATATAATTTCTAACCTTTCCTTTTATTGAGCTGGTTCTCCCTGAAATAAATAGGTTTTTTTTCTTTTTCAACCAAAGTGAATCTCTATTTATTGTACCTGGTAATTCTTGGCTAGTATCATTTTGCTCTGCAAGAGCTAAGTTCTATGTACTATCTATTTTGTACTGAACACCTCATTAATTTAAAGTCATCAAAGAGATTCTTCTGATAAATTCATAAAATATATCTGGTCATCTAGTAATATTTAAGAAGGATATTTTGAGAGGATTTTGTTCTTTATAAATTCTGTAGGTCTGACAAAGAGCTTCATAATTAAAATTGACTCCAGAAGTTCCTCATTAAAATTTAAATTTATATTTTGCTGTTCTTCTGTCAGAGAATGCATCTACTTCAGAGAGAAGGTTTGTTTTGTGTCTGTACCACATAGTCTTTTTACATCATTATATACTCATCTCAAAACTAGTATCACTGAGGCATGGAGTCCACTAATTACTGTTATAGAGATACTCATAGGAATATAATTTTAGCAACACAAAGATTGCACAGAAATCTCAAGTTTCACTTCATTTTATTTTAGTCAACAGAAATAGTACCATAATACTTAGAAGACTTTCCAAGCACAAACAGAAACAGCCAGCTGTAAACTGTGCTAAAGCAGCAATAAGGAAATATGTCACCAAAATACCACAATGCTTTCTCCATGGCCTCCAGGCAATTTCTTCCTTTTCAGGCTACAACTTAGATTTTAAATGCCTGCTTTGTGTTAAAACTACTATATCATTAAATCAATCTCTTTTTTCTTTTTTTTTTTTTTTTTTTTTTCA
>NDXB01002732.1:0-14628 GCA_002631895.1 Agapornis roseicollis
TTACGTCTAGGGGCGGGGCTTGTGGCGGGGGCGGGGTGGCGGGGCGAGGCGCGGCGCGGGAGGGCGGCAGCGGGGCCGCGGTGAGTGCGGGGACCGGGGCCGGGCCAGGGACGTCTCGGGGGAGCTGCTGGGCGCGGGGACCCTGGGGGGCACCTCGGGGGTGAGGGTTGGGGGGCAATCTGGGGGACCTGCCGGGGGTAGGGGGGGCCGCTTTGAGGGGCGTCCTGGGGGCAGCGGCGGCTGTGGGGCGCCTTGGGGTGTTTCAGGGGTATTTTGGAGGTGCTTTGGAGGTGTAGAGGCTCAGGGCTCTATGGGGCAGTTTAGGCGGTCGTGGAGCACTTTTGGGGTGCTTTAGGGTCACTCTGGGGAAGCTGTGGGGCAGTGCAGGCCCAGGGGTGCCGTGGGGCAATTTGGGGGTGTGTTGGAACACTTCAGGGGTGCTTTAAGGACACTTTAAGGGAGCTGTGGGGCAGCAGAGGCCCTGGGGCTCTGCGGGACACTTTGAAGATGTTTTAGGGGGGTTTTAGGGGAGCTGTGGGGCAGCAGAAACCCAGGCTGTCTATGAGGCACTTTGGGGGTGTTGTGGGTCACTTTGTGGTATTGTGGGGCTGTACAGGCCCCTGGGCTCCGTAGGGCACTTTGGGGGTGTCATAGGTAACTTTAGGCATGTTGTAGGACGCTTGTGGGGAGCAGTGGGGCCCTGCGGTTCCATGGAACACGTATAGGTGCTATGGAGCTGGGCAGGGTAGAAGCACCATGGGGCAGGCTGAATGTTGTGGGGCTATGAGGGGCAGCGTGGGGTGGGTGGGGGGGCATAGGGTGGTCAAGGGGGGCCAGCACCACCCAGGGTGCCTCGGGATGGTGAGGGGGCACAGCTGAGCATAGGGGGGGTGTCCACCCCACAGGTACCGGATGCCTGTGGCGAGGGATGAGCGGCCGATCCTTCCTACCCTGGAGGGGGGGGGGTCCTGCGGTGCCACCGGGAGCCCCCGGAGCACCCATCAGCTCAGGGTGCGGGTCTGGGCGAGCAGGGGCCGAGTCTCGCCTTGCCGTTCCGGGGTCGGAACGGTGGGACGCGGCTCCGCGGCGCTCCGGCCGGAGCAGCTGGCTGTGACGCCGCCCCAGTTGCTGACTGGTTTTACTGGGTGGCTGGAGGATGTTTCGCAGGGCGCTGCCGGCTGAGCTGGGCTCCCCCCTCCAGGCCCCTTGCCCCCTCCCTCTCGGGCGGCGCTGGGACCCTGTCTGCGGGTCGGGGGGACTTGCGGGAAGGAGAAAACGGGATCCCTTCCTCCCGACCCCGGAGGTGGAGGGGTCCGTCCCGGTGTCCATACGGGAACCCGGCTATCCCGAGGGGTGCCCTGGCCTGCATGTCCCAGGGCGGTCTCGCTGGGATGCGGTGCTGCGCACATCGCCGGCTGCAGCTCTGGCACCCCGTGATGTCCCTTTGGGGGTTCCGTGTCTGTGATCCCTGCCCTTTTGGCAGCGGCAGGTCCATGTTGGGGGCTGTTGTCCCCACTGCCCCTCCCGGGGTAGCCACAGCAATCCCTGGGTGCTTGGAGCAGCGCACCCACTACCAGGCTCCCCTGCCACCCTCTGTGCCACGCTGGCACTGCTCCCCCTGCTCCTGCCGGGTGGGGGGCTGCATGGGGCTCAGGAACTCCCGCTGCCCTTCAGCATCCTGACCCCATCCTCTTTCTCCTTCCCGCTTCAGTGGCCGGTAGAGCTGTGTTCGTGGTGTGGGGGCCCGAGGGGACCGGACGGATGGGCAGCGGCTGGCGAGGTGAGCAGAGCCGGGGTGGGGGTCACCCACCTTTCCACCCTGGGGTGTCATAGGCATGCTGCTCTGGTGGGGGTGCTGATGGCGAGAGGGCTCTGGCTCGCCAGCATCTCTCCCGTGGTCCCCCCCACCCCGGGCACTGGCAGGCGGATTGATTTCAGGTGACAGCTCTGCGGGCAGTGCCCCCCCGCCTGCACCCCGTGCCAGCCGCAGCCATGTGCGAGATGCGATGAGGCAGCAGGAGACGGATCCGGCCCATCGGCTGGCGCCCGTCACGCAGGCGTATGGCCTGGGTTGGCGTATAGGGGCACTGGCAGAGCCCCCCCCCCCAGCTGAAGGGGAGTGTGTAGGGTGGAAACAGGGGATACCCATGCACTGGGGCTGGGAAAGAGCCTTTGTGTTGCATCCTGAAGCACCCACCAGCCTGGCAGCTGCTCCCTAAGCGGCCCTCTCTGGGGGACCTTGTACCCTGCTGTGGCTGGTTGGGTGTGGGGGTCACCTACGCTGTGGTCACTGACAGAGAGGTGGGAGCTGTGGGGCAGGGAAGTGACTGTCCCCAGTGTGTGTGGCTGCCCCCCAATCTCTGTGGGGGCTGTGCTGGTCGGTGCTGTGGGGAAGGCAGTGCCGTGGGGCAGGCAGGCAGGCTGCCCAGGAGCTAGCTCTCCATGGGCCTCTTGGGATTCGCCTCCAGCCCTGGCACACTTCCTGCAGCAGGGTCATACCAGGGCATGGTGGGGGCAGGACCACATACCACTGCACCACGGTGCCACCAGCACCTCACAGCTCCAGGATGCTCCACTGGGGTCCTGAGCTCAGCTTGGGGGTTGCTGCTGCCACCCTCCCGGGCTAATCCTGGTTTTATTCTGGTTCGTTTGGCATCTCCTTCTGCCAGCCCCTCCTTAGGTCAGCCTGCAGCCAAGGGACTGGGGACGGTGGTAGCCATTGGGACATGTCCAGCAGTGCTCACAGCTCTGATGCCTTCTCTCCCTTGCCTGCAGGCTGCCTGTGTGCCCCTGCCCGCTGGGGATCCCCCCGTCATGGCCATCGTGCAGACGCTGCCAGTGCCCCTCGAGGCCGTCGCTGAGGGGGCTGCACAGCTCCGTGCTGCTGCCCATTCACCCCCTGCCACCATGGGCAGCGTCAGCAGCCTCCTGCCCGGCCGGCCCCGCCACGACCGCACCAGCCAGCCCTGCGATGGGGACCCTCCCCCCATCTCCTTCCGCAAGCAGGAGGGGCTGTTGCGGGCCACCCAGCGAGACCCCCCATCTCCCGAGGAGTCCCACCCAGCCATGCCTGGTGTCACCCATGCCTATGCCAATGGAGGCTTTTGTGGGGACTGGCTCGATGTCCCATCTCCCACCAGCCCCTGCAGTGACTCAGATGAGCCCCGTGATGACCAAGCCCCAAGTGGTCACCTCCGGGGCCCCCCCCCCAAGCTTGTCCCTGTCTCTGGCAAGCTGGAGGAGGTAAGGAGGGGGAAGCAGTGGGGTGGGTGGGTATGTACTGGGTTTTGGCTTTACTCCCTGTGCCACGCTAGGGCCACGTTGCTACCTGTTTGGTGTCCTGGGCAGGTAGTTGTTCCCATGCCCATGATGTTCTTTCTTTTGTATAAGGGTTGTGTGAGTGGGAGCCCACCTGGGTACCCCATGAAGGGGGCATGGAGCAGACAGCAGCTGGCCCCTGTTTGGGGTGGGAAGGCATCATGGCATCCCCATGGGAGAGTGATGGGTCCTCCCCAGGCGCCCCCCTGACTCTTCCCCTCTTCCTTGGCAGAACGTGGAGAAGACCCTGATCCGCCCCATGGCCTTCAAGCCGGTGGTGCCCAAGCTCCGGAGTGCCCAGACAGTGGTGCGCCCTGGGCTGTCGGAGAGCCAGGTGAGCCTCACCCACTTGCTGGGTACCGAGAAGCCCGGCTCCCTGAGCTGCCGTGCCAGCACACTCTCGGACTCGGGGCGCAACTCCCTCTCCAGCCTGCCCACCTACAGCACGGGCTGCAGCCAGCACCCTGAGGTGGGTGCCCTGCCGCCCACCCCTCATGGTCCCCCCGACCCGCCGGGGGGCTGCCGCCCCTCCAACTCGGACAGCGGGCGCTCATCCTCCAGTAAGAGCACAGGCTCACTGAGCGGCCGGGGCCAACCCTCCTCCGAGAGCGGCTCCTGTGGGCGCTCACCCCTGCCTGGCGAGGAGGCCATGCTGGTGCGGGAGCTGGAGGACAAGCTGCGGGAGAGGGAGGCCGAGCTGCAGCTCCTGCGTGACAGCCTGGATGAGAATGAGGTGGCCATCTGCCAGGTATGCCTCTGGTGTCCCCCTGTCCATTCCCTGTTCCCCTCCCTTGGGTGGACATCCCTCCTGGTTGGAACGCCTTTGGGAACCCTCTCCAGATCCTTATATGAGGATGCTTTTTTCTGTGTGTTGGTGGCTTTTCCCTAATGGTGGGTAGTCTTATGTAGTCCCTGGGTTGTTAGGGACCAGTTGTACAGACTGGGATGCTTCATTTTGGAGTGCCCTTTTTGAATGTGCCTGAGACTTGCGGCTTCTCCCTGCCTGTGGTGGAGCTGGGGGAGCCCTATAGATTCTGGGGGTGCTGACAAGGGGGAGCCAGCATGCAGAGGGATGTGGGAGAGCACAAAGAGGTGGGCATCACCACATTGCACCCTTCCTGTACCCCTTCTCTGTTTGGGGGCATGTGCTGTGGGGAGAAGAGTGCCCATCCTGCAGCATGCAGAAGCTGACTGTGTCGTATGTGTGTCCTGTGTCCTCCCCAGGTGTACGAGGAGAAGCAGCGGCGCTGTGAGCAGGAGCTGGAGGGTCTCCGGCAGCGTTGTGCGGCCCAGGCACGGCAGGCAGCCCAGGCAGCGCAGCGGGGGCAGCAGGTCCTGCAGCTCCAGGTGCTGCAGCTGCAGCAGGAGAAGAAGCAGCTGCAGGAGGACTTTGCCCAGCTGCTGCAGGAGCGGGAGCTGCTGGAGCGCCGCTGTGCCTCCTTCCAGCGCGAGCGCACCGAGCTGGCACCCCGGCTGGAGGAGACCAAGTGGGAGGTGAGCTGCTTGACAGTGCTGGGCAAGTCAGGGATGCAGGCGTGGGGGTCCCAGCCAGCACCTGAGCCCCATTGTCCCCCTGCAGGTGTGCCAGAAGTCAGGTGAGATCTCCCTGCTGAAGCAGCAGCTGAAGGAGGCGCAGGCGGAGCTGGCGCAGCGTGGCACGGAGCTGCTGGGGCTGCGGGCGCAGTTGCGGGAGGCGCGGGCGCAGCTGCAGGCGGGCGAGCAGCGGGCGCAGGGGCTGCAGGAGGCCGCCCGCCTCAAGGCGCTGGAGCTGGAGGTCTGCGCCAACGAACTGCAGCGCCGCAAGAGTGAGGCCGACCTCTTCCGCGCCAAAGCCGGGCGGCTGGAGCAGGAGCTGGCGGGGCTGCGGGAAGCTGCCCGCACGAGGTGCCCTCCACCTGGTGACGAGTGCCCACCAGCCGGTGAGGGGTGCCCCCAGCCTGGTGAGGAGCCCCGGGGCAGTGCAGGGCTGCGGCGGCAGCTGGAGCGGCTGCGTGCAGAGGTGGCCCTGGAGCGGAGACGCGGGCAGGAGCAGCGGGATGCCTTCGAGCAGGAGCGCGGCACATGGCAGGGTGAGAAGGAGCGGGTTATCCGCTACCAGAAGCAGCTGCAGTACAGCTACATCCAGATGTACCGCCGGAACCGGCGGCTCGAGCAGCGGCTCCAGCATCTCCGGCTCCAGGGTGAGGAACCCCCACCTGAGCACTGTGACCCCCCTGGCCCTGACCCACCCTTTGAGGAGATCACGGCCACCGAGATTTGAGACACTGCCTGCCCTCACCCCGTGCTCGGAGGGGTGAGGGGGCTCCAGCTCCTGGGATTTTGGGAGCTTGGGTGATCCCTGCTTTTCCTCTGGCTCTGCAGAGACTGCTGGTACTGGGAGGGGGCAGAGGGGACAGAAGGAGCTGCCCGCTTCCCACATGGAGGTGTTGGGGTGAGGGTGGGTTGGCACCCACTGTATTGAGGGGGTGCCCGTGAGATGTGGGACCAGGTGGGTGCTGAGTTCTGGCATTGTGGTCATCCGGAGCTTGTTCTTGCTGATCCTCTTAGTGTGCAGGGATTAGCAGCGCTGGCTTCAGGCAGGGTCACCTTGGGCAGAGGGAGGGCTGATTTGTCCCCTCCCTCTCATCCCTACTGGCACTGCTACCCAACCACTTCCAGAGGAGATGGTGTGTGCCCCATACCTGCCCATGCCAGCCTTCCCCTCACCTCCTGTGTGTGTGTGTGTGTGTGTCAGGGGATTCATTTCTGTGCCATTTTAAATAACTCTATTTTTATAGGCCCTACCAAAACATATCACTTCTCCTAGCTCACACCCCACCTCTCTGTGCCCCATCACCCCTGCCACAGGGAACCTTGCCCTCAGTGCCTTTCCCATACCCTCACCCCCAGCATCCCCCTGTTCCTCCTCCCCCCAGAATAAGCTGGGCCCATGCCCCTGTGATGCCCAGCCTGCCAGGGAGAGGGGCACAGTGCCAGGGTGGGCAGAGGTGGGGGTCCCAGCTGGGCATCCAGCAGGGTCAAACCAAAGGAAAAGCCTGGCTGTGCCCAGCTCTGGCTTGGTCACCCCCAGCTCCGGGGGGGGAGGGTTGTACTTTATTTCAGTGGTGTGCTGTTCCCAGAGCCCGGCTCACCCGTGTACCACTCGGAAACGCTGATTAAAAACAAGCCCCTGGCTGTGTTTTTTTCAGGGCTGTGTCTGTGTGTCTAGAGCAGGCTCAGGGGCTGGCTGTCCTCTTCAATGTCACCAATTGTGCCCCACCTCAGGTCCTGCTGCGAGCAGCTTCCCCATGCCTGTGGGGCAGGTCTGGCTCTTGCACGCTCTGGCTGCACTGAGACTGGCCACAGCTCAGTGCAGAAATGATCCATCCAGCTCCTCTGGAGCACAGGATGGTTTCTTGAAGAGGGAGATATGTACAGCATCACTCCGGGGCACTTCCAGGTACCCGCACCACCAGCTCCATGGGCTCCTTGGCCTTGTTGCGGTAGGCCTGGCGGATGATGTCCACAGCCCGCTGGTGGGTGACATTCTGCAGGCTCTGTCCATCCACTGACACCAGCTCCTGACCGGCCTAGACCCATAGGGAAGGGCAGTGGAGTGAGATGCAGCTGCTTTTGGAGTGCCAGTGCACTGCCAGCACCCAGCAGCACCATGGGATTGGGGGTGTTTGGGTGCTCTCAAGTCTCCCCCATACCTTGAGGATGCCGCTGAGGAAGGCAGCTCCCCCAGGGAAGATCTTCTCAATCTTCACTACCGGCTGTGCCCGTGACTCAATGCCTCCAGAGATGCTGATCCCTGCAAAGGAGCCAAGAGGCCCTCACACCAGGTAGGCTGTGACCCACTCCTGGGCATGGGACACCCTCCCCTGGGCATGAATGAGGGACTGGGGCAGAGGCACCTCCTTCTTCTCACCTTCTATTTTGGAGGAGGGCTTGGGGCTTTGCCCTCTAAATGGGGTGCCTTTCAAGCCAGTGATGCTGGTACCAGGAGGAGAGTCCCCCCACTAGGCTCCTACCCATGTGCCACCTACCCAGCGAGTGCTTCAGCTTGGAGAGGGTGACTGTAAGCAGCCTGTACTCCTCCTCTTCCTCCTCTTCCTCTCTGCCAGCATCCCCAGGGCCATTGGTGGCTGCCTCAGCTCCCACATCTCCCCTTGGCCCCCCAAAGAGAGGTGCGAGGGGGGGCCGTGCTCTCCGAGCCCTCCCCAGCACCTCGGGCCCCCCATCAGGCACCATCCCGGAGGGCTCCTTGTGCCGGGAGCTGCGTGAGTGCCCATGTCCCTTGCCTGGGGGGGCCTCAGCCAGCAGCCAGTTGGGGGGCCGGGGGGAGGCGGGGGCCGGGGGGTGGCTGGTGCTGGCGTAGGCATCCACTGGCACGTCAGGGAGCGGGGTGTAGGTGCATGGGTGAAGCCGGCGGGGGCTGGTAGAGGCCCGTGGCCGGCCTGGGCTCGCCTGTAGCCCCCCAGCTCCCTCCAGATCTGGGGCCCCCACTGGCTTCAGCAGGAACCCACCACGATAGTCTGCAATGAGAGGGGCTCAGACATCCCTCCCAGACCACATAGACCAGCTTTCTGGGACCCCTGCCACCCACGCATCCCCCCCTGAACCCCATACACCAACTTCCTGGGGCCCCTGCCATCCCCTGGGAACCCCAAAGCCCTGGGACCTCTGCAACCTATGGACCTCCTTGGTGTAAAGGGCCCCAGATCTTCCTCCTCCAGGGACATTCAGACACCCCAGCAACCCTCCCTAGGACCTCTGACATGTGGGAGCCCCCAGGCACCCCATCTCCCTCCAGGGACTGTGTCTCCTTCTCTCTGGTACCCAGGAACCAGAGATCCTACTACTCTGTGGCCTCCCAGCATCCAGGGACACCAAATGCCCTCTCCCCTGCGACCCCCTGCACTCAAGCATCCCAGCTCCCTTTCTCTCCCCCCGAACTGCCCCTGTACCCACTCCAGCCTGCAGACCCCACCACAGGCCAGGCAGACCCCCATGGGGTGGCACTCACCAGGCACTGGTGTAATGAGGTGTCTCCTGGGAGGGACATCGTGGTGAGCCGGGCGCAGGGCAGGTGAGCGCACTGCACTCAAGGAATGACACCAGTCACCCCCCCCAGCGGTACCCACTCCTGCCTGCTGCCCCCAAGCCAAGGTCTCTTGGAGACAGGGCTGTACCTGAGCGGCTCTTCAGGGCATCGAAGGCTTCCAGCTCCAGGGGCATCACCATGCTGTCAAACCGGCCCAGGTCTGTGGGAGCCACCACACTCCTGTCAGGGTAAAGAGGGGGTACAGGTTGTGGGAACCTCTTGGATAGGGTGTGATCAGGGCTGAAGTGTATGTGAAACTGGGTCAGTCCACCAAGCTGGAAGCACTGGGGTACCCCAAGATATACCCCCAGCACACCCACCTCACATCCCGCAGCAGCAGGACCTTCTCAGGCCGATCCAGGATAGCCAGCAGTGGCCGCACCAAATCCTCCACACTGCCTTCATGCAGGTACTGTGGGTACAGGAGGGGTGTCAGCAGACAGGTGCCCACCATGCCTCAGTTTACCTCCCAGAGCTTAACATGGGCACATAGCACTGATGGCAATGCCCCCAGGATGCAGGAGCTGCCTTGGAATGATGCTGGGATGCTGGCACTGCCCTGTTCATTCTGCCCGCGGTGCCATACCCTGGAGCAGTGGCGGAGCACAGCCGTCACCTCGTCAGGGCTCAGGAGGCGTGCAGCAGTGTCCTGGATGTGTGTGAGTCGTGCCTCAGGGTCACTGCCGTTGGGCTGCAGGGCAACGATGCCTGTGGGGCCTAGGATGCTGGCACGCCGGCTCTTCTCTAAGGGGACACAGCAAAGAGGGATGGCCAGAGGGGCAGGGACCACCCTGGTCACCCCACAAAGCCCCCCACCCCAATGGCTTGCTCCACACCAGTCAGACACATGCAGCACAGGGGCAGGCACATGCAGAGCCTGCCCAACAGCACCCCTGGGCACACGGGCACCCCGTTACCCCGCTTCAGGCTCCGGATGACAAACTTCTGCACAGCGCCTACTGCAAGGGAGATGGAGAGGGGTGAGTGCCTGGGGGGAGCAGCATCACTGCCCATTGCCACTGCATGAATGGACACACCTCCCTGTGCCCCCTCCTTGCCAGGGATGCCACAGTAAGGCCACAGTGCCCACAGAAGGGGGAACCAGTCTGAGGTTGGGTCCCTTTCCATCCTGTCCCCCAGTCCAGTACCTCTGTCCCCATCAGAGCGCCCCGGGGACTTGGTGCGTGCCCTGCGTTCAGAGGCGGGGGGCTCCTGGCTGGGGGGGGCCCAGCTCTGGCTGGTGGCACGGCCCCCCTTGAAGAAGAGGTTGACGAGGGTTTTGGAGCGGTGCAGCCCTGGGGCCCCCGCCCGGGCCCCTTGTCCCTCCGGCTTCTCCTTTTTCCGCTTCTCCTCTGGGAACGAAGACGAAGAGGGCTGGAATAGGGAGGCCAGGGGACGCCACCCCTAATGGGAACTAAAGGGAACTTGAGGGGGGACATTTGGAGGGGCTTCTGGGGCACTGACTGGAGGAGAGTCCTGCTGTGGGGTGCAGGGGGTCTTTAGGTGCTATGGGGCTGGGCTGCTAAGCCCCAGGGGCAGCACTGGGGCTACTCAGAACTACAGGATGGCCAGGGCTGGTGGCCAGAGATCAATATGGGCTGGGGGAGTGCCCAGGAGCAGGAAGCAGGTGTTTATAGGATGCTCGAGCAGGAACACCATGCTCTGAGCTGTGGGGCTCCCAGGGCTGTGGGTGCAGGGTTGGAGGGGACCCCAGCTAGGGACAACACTCAAAGATAGGGCCATGTCCCGGTGCCTACCAGCGACAGTGAGATCGCTCTGTGAGCGTGTGATGGGCTGCCGGGGCCGGCTCAGTGCCAGCAGCAGGGCTGTCTTGGGCGAGTGGGTAAAGGTCCGCCGTGGATGGGTGCCGGGGGGCTCGCGGGCGCCCTGGCCCCGGATGGCCGTGTCCCGCAGCAGCTCGGGAGGCCGCACCGTGCGCAGCATCTCTGGCAGTGCCTCGGCGGCCGGCTCGGTCTGCATGGCCCGCTCGGCACGGTCCCGCACCCAGCTCCGCCGTGGGCCATCCTCCGTGGAGATGGCCACGTCCACGGTGCGGGCAGGGGGCCCTGGGGCGGCCGTCCCCAGCCCGTTCACCACCCCTGGCGCTGGCCCCGAGGAGTAGGAAGAGATGGAGGAGCTGGTTTCTGAGGTCTGAGAAAGCTGCTGCAGCTGCCCGTTGGTCACTGCAAAGGCACAGCGGGGACATGGGGTGACATGCTGTGGGGTCACAGGGAGCTCTGCATCCCAGCACAGCGGGTATGCGAGGACCTGTAGGGCCACAGGGACTGCAAAGCTGCTGGTCCTGTGACCCCTATAATGGACATGTGGAATCCCACAGAGTTATGGGAACCAGCAGGCTCTTGGCTATTGCACAGGGAACATGTAGGATCACGGGGTTGCTTTCCATGGCTGTCCACATGGATGGGAGACAGGGACCCTGCAAGCCCATGAGGAGTGTGGGATGCTAACCATACCACAGGCAGCTTCATGCCCCCTCCAAGGCTGTGGGACCCCATAGCATGTGAACCTTCTCCCTCCCCATGGTGACCAGATACCACTTGTATGGGGCCCCCAGCCCAGTACCCCTGCCAGTACCCGCACAGCGTTGCCCTTACAGCGACTGAGCCAGCAGTACTCGGCCACCAACTCCTTGTAGGCAGGGAACCGGCCTGTCTCCTAGGCACAGGGGGAGAGGACGAGGGGTCAGCACACACCAGCCGTCCCGGGCAAACCCGATCCGGTGCCAGCCATGAATAATGCATCCCCCTGGCTTCCCACCCGCCTGAAACCCAACCAGCTGGCAACCACACCAGCCCCACAGGCGCCTGGCTGAGCTGGGGCAGTGCCAGCATGGGGACACACCAAACCCCCACCTCACCTGGGGGTTCCATGGGGCCAGGCACAGGTACCTTGATGGTTAGCATGATGTGGGTCTGCCCCTTGAGCACCTCCACTGCCTTGCTATGGCTTATGTCTTCAAACTTGACTCCATTGGCTGCAAGGACTTGGTCTCCCACCCGAATGCCATTCTGCTCTGCAAGCCCCCCAGGGTCCACCCTAAGGCAGTGAAGGGGGGACAGGATGGAGCCAAGCCCTCACCAGAGCCCTGCTCCAGTCCCACACCTCCAGGTGCCATGCTCCAACACCCATGGAGGTGATGACCAGTCTTATGAGGATGGGTGTGGTAGCCAGGGAGGGGGGCAGAGCCCCAACATGGGTACAGTGGGGAACAGAGCACCACATCCCCCCTGTGCCCTCCAGGGTAGCCGTACTTGGAGACGTAGATGCCGAGGCCGAACTCCCTGCCACCGCGGATGTTGAAGCCCAGGCAGTAGTCATCAGAGGTGGTGTAGAGGTGGACGATGCGCCGCAGCCCGTCCTCAGAGCCGCTCTCCGATGGAGTTGAGCCACTTTTCTCCACCACCAGGCGCCTGTTCACCACGTCCACCCTGGAGCATGGGGACAGTGTTGTGGGGGAGCTCAGGGCCCAGGCTCTTGTCCTCCAGCAGGATGGATTCATTGGTGTCACCCAGTGGAGTAGAGTGATGGGAATAGGGGATGTTGAGGATGGGTCTTGCACCTACCCTGCCTGCTCCAGACCTTTCTATCCCACCCTGTCCCTCACCCTGGGCTGTTTCCACCTTCATCAGATACCTTCAATGCCCTCCCACCACGAGGATCCCCCAGCTCTGGAATCCTCCCTGTCCCCCACCATCCCTCACCAAGCCTCCCCATGATGGCCTGCATAGGGTTGGGCTTTGGATTGCTGGCATGGGGGATGCCCTGCTCACCATGCTGTCTTCTCCTTGGAGAATTTGATGCCTGGCACACGGCCCATCCGCCGGACCACCATACGGAGGCGGTTGTTGCCAGTAAGGACCTTGACGGCGCTGCTCATGGTGATATTCTCCAGGCTCACGCTGTTCACCTCTGTAATCTTGTCACCAACACACAGCCCAGCCTGCTCTGTGAAGGGCACACAGCTCAGCTGGGCACCTGACCCCACACTGGTGCCCCTGTTTGGTGTCCTCTCCCTAAATGTGTCCTCAACCTGATCTGGACCCCAAGAGAACAGAGTTGGGGATGCCCGTCAATTGCACTGAGGCTATGGTAGGCATGGGGGCTATCACCTTGCTGTGGCTTTGGGATGGAGCTCAAAGTCGTCAGCATGGGGCTGCTCTCTCCTGTTCTGTTCCCTGTGGGAAGCCTGAAAATCCCATGGGCAGGGGCAGCAGGGGCAAACAGTTGCTTGTCACTGTGAAGGGTGGCATCACCACTGTGGCACCATGTCCCTGGGAGCTCCCTAGGAGGGTCTTTCTGGCACATGCCTGTCCCCACTGGTACCCCTCACCCTGTCCTGCTTACCAGCAGCGCTGCCCTCCTCCACTTTGCTGACAAAGATGCCCAGCCCATGCTCGGAGCCACCCCGGACACTGAAGCCGAGCTTGCCATCCACACTCTTCTCCACCGTGATGGCGTTGATGATGTCGCTTTCATTGCTGCTGGCTGTGGGGACAAGATGGGTCACCCAAGCAGCAGCAGGAGGGGGTTCTGTTCCCAGTCCCAGGTCACCTCTCCCTGCCCACAGACCCAGGAACCCCAGGTGTCCAGGCCCTCTGGCCATACAGTGAGCAAAGGCTGGGACAACCCCTCACCTTCGATGGGGGTGTTGATGAGGATGACACGGCCCATGGGGGAGGCGGTGCGGCTGCCCCGGCTGGTCCCGTTGAGCAGGCGGCTCTGCTTGCTGAGGAGGCAGCAGGGCGCCAGGCTGGCCTCGCTGCTGGAGCTCCATGACCGGCTGCTTGCTGTCATCCCTGACAGTTCTGCATCCCAGCCGTGGGCCATGGCGGCGCTGGGCACCCCGGTGTCCCGGTGTCCGGCTCGGGGCTGGCTGTGTCCTCACGGGGCTGGGGCTGCCCGCCGGCCGGGGAGGGACATGGCATATTCCAGCAGCACATGCCCGGGCTCGGGACTGCTCCCTCCTAGCAGCGCGACGGCGGGGACGGCTGGCGTGGGTGCCCGGAGCTGGCAGGACCGGTCCCGCGAGCAGCGGCACAGCCTGGGGAGACAAGGAGCTTCGTGACCCCCTCTCCAGCCTTGTCCCCTCCCGCCCTAGGACCTTGCTGCAGGTACCGCCATCGATGGGGCAAGGACCGGCTCTCCCTGCAGAGGGGTTGCAGCAGGAGCAGGGGAGGGGGAACCGCAGCCTGGAGCTGCCGCGGGGAAGGGGATGCTGTTCCCGCGGGGATTTTCCAGGCGTGGGGTGGAAGAAACTCCACCAGGGCCCCTCCACCGTCCTCCCCGCTCCGTCCCCTGCTCGCCCCAGCCTGACCTCAATAAATAAGTGATGTCCCGGCCAGAGGGATACATCGGTGTCCCCGCCGCCTGCCAGCCCCCGACGGCGACCCCGCTGCTGTCCCCTTTCCCCAGCACCATCCGGCACTGACCCTCCCCGGAGGGGCGCTGCGGACCCCGCCACGGCCGCCCGGCCGCCCGTCCCCCCGCCCTGTGCCCTCCTCACCTGTCCCCATGGTGCCACCGGTGAAAGAGACACCTGCCAGCGGGGGGGACAGAGAGGAAGGGGGGAAACAGCACCGCCTCCCGCCTCCCGCCCGCGGGGATTGGCTGTCCCTGCGGGACCGGTGCGGCCATCGGGAGCGGGAGCTGTCAATCCAGGGCGGCTGGGGCTGGCCTTGCAACGGGGCGGGGGAGCTCCGTGCGTGTCTCCCCCAGCGGGGACGACGTGGGGAGGTTCGGGGGTGCATCCCTAGCGATGCTGTTGTGGGGCGCAGGACGCGGTGCCCTCCCCGAGACCCCTCTGCATCCCGAGGCACACGGGGGAAACTGAGGCACGGCCGGGGAGGGGACACACATACACGACGGGTCGCCCCTCCTGCTCACCTCGGCCACTCAAGCAAGTGTCCCCCTCCCCGGGGCACATCGTCCCCACCCTCGGCCGCCCGTGACCCCCCACCCCGGCCCGGCGCCGCTGGCGCGAACCCGACACCGCGGCGGTTTCAGGTGATGCGCGGTGACAGGAGGAGAGGAGGCGGGGACCGGGGCAGGGGGGAGCCCCCCCTCCAACCTACCGGGGCAGGTCCCGCCCCACGGCACCCTCGGGGTACACCGGCCCTGGGGAGTTGCGGGGGGGGCAGATGCCGCGTGTGCCCGGGCACGTACCGGTGCCCGGCCCCCCCCCCCCCCCCCCCCCACCCCCCCCC
>NDXB01002732.1:14707-45644 GCA_002631895.1 Agapornis roseicollis
CCCCCCCCCCTCCCCCGAGACTGCCCCGGTCCAGCGTAACCCCCTCCGCGGGGCCGCCCTCCCCATCCCGTGACGGGGTCGGACGTCAGCGCGCCGGGCGGGAGCGGGGCGGCGGCGTGGGCACGGCGGGCGCCACCCGGAAAGCCGTGAGTGGTTGTGGGGGGTTCCCTGGCCCGGGTCGCTCTGTTGAGGGGTACGGGGGGGGGGAGGATGCTCGGCCGGGGGATGGGAGCAGAGCCCCTGTTCTCGCGGGGAAGGGCGTGGAAATGGGGCCGAGCGGTGTTCCGGTGCCTTCCGGGGGGTACTTCTCCTTCCCGAGCCCTTCCGAGCGCCCCCGCGACTGGCTGCAGCGGGTCCCCGTCCCTCACCCGTGGCCCTGGGGCCGTGGGGGAGTAGGGGGGTCCCGGGCTGGGTGGTGTGCGCCGACCTGGGGGGTCCCCACTGCCGGGTTGCAGTGTGAGGGCGGTGCATGATGGGGTCACTGCACCAACGGGCTGGGGGCGGTTCCCAGTGAGCTCCACTGCAAAGGGAGTCTCCATTCCCTGCCCCGTGTCCCCGCGGGCTGGTGGAGCTCCGGTAGGAATGCACTGGGGGGGACACACATGAGCACAGCGTCCCACATAAGCGCTGCCCTTCCCACCGCAGAAGATGCCACCGTCCCTGCCTGCCACCATCAACATCCGTGAGCCCCGCTGGGACCAGAGCACCTTCCAGGGCCGGGCCAAGCACTTCTTCATGGTGACTGACCCCCGAAACCTGCTGCTCTCAGGGGCTGTGCTGGAGGAGGCCCGCCAGGTGGTGGAGGACTACAGGTAACAAATGGGGGCTATGACCCACACATACCCCCCACACCACTGCCAGGCTCCCTGACAGAATACAGCCCTGGGGCCATGCCTAGGGGTGGGAATGGGAGTGGTGCTGTCCCGCCCTGTCCAAAGCCAGCTCCCCAGGTTGCCTAACTGGTCCCTAAGGCATCTCTCAGCTGCCCCACATGGGGTAGGAGGACAGGCAGGGCATGGGTGCCGGCAGAGTCTCCCAGCAGGTGCTACCCTTACCTGGCAGGGCAGGCAGGATACCCCCAGGGCTGACAGAGGACCAGCTTTGGAAGGCAAAGTACATCTATGACTCAGCTTTCCACCCGGACACGGGCGAGAAGATGCTCCTCGTGGGACGCATGTCTGCCCAGGTCCCCATGAACATGACCATTACTGGCTGCATGTTGACCTTCTACAGGTAGGGCGGACAGATTCCTGGAGTGGTTCTACCCACCCCTGTCCCTGGAGTGAGACGGGGACACACATCCCATACCCCACAGCACATCCATGCTGTAGGAGCATGGGTGGCATCCTCCAGTGCCACCAGCACCCTCCTCTCTCTGGTAGGACCACGCCGGCTGTGCTGTTCTGGCAGTGGGTCAACCAGTCCTTCAATGCTGTTGTCAATTACACTAACCGCAGTGGGGATGCACCCATCACCCCCAGGTAAGCATCTCTCTGAGCAGTGCCTTGGGGCACCCCAAAATAGCTTCTTGAACGGTGGGGAGTTGTGAGATGGAACGATGGGGACCTGGCACAGCTAGAGATGGACACCAGTGGGGCTGCCAGGGTTAGTGGTGTACTGATGCTGTTGAAGGGCATGCTGTCTGAATGTCTGAA
This sequence comes from Agapornis roseicollis, assembly GCA_002631895.1. Taxonomy (NCBI): domain Eukaryota; kingdom Metazoa; phylum Chordata; class Aves; order Psittaciformes; family Psittacidae; genus Agapornis; species Agapornis roseicollis. The sequence continues at coordinate 16,363 of NDXB01002732.1, forward strand.
GGGCATTCCTCTGTGTGTGTGTGAGGGGTATAGGTGGGAAGTGGGGACCCTGGCTTGTCAGTGTCACCTCCTCTTGCAGCCAGCTGGGGACAGCCTATGTGAGTGCGACCACGGGGGCAGTTGTCACAGCGCTGGGGCTCAAATCTCTCACCAAGGTAAGGTGGCCCTTGGCCATTCCTGGCTGATGCACTGAGCCCCTCCCTGTGGGGTCTCCCTGAGCTCTGAGCTGAGCAGAGATTCACCCCAGCACCTGGGGCAGGGGAGAATATGGAGGAAAGGGGTTTCCTGGGGGCATCCACACAAGCCCAGCAATGGCTCTGGAGGTGGCCTGTCCCTCCAACCCCTCTTCATCCCCAGCTGGGTCTCTCCAGGCTTCTTTCATCCCTTGGCTTCCCTCCAGGGCTGTGAGGGGACATGGGACACCTTGGACCCCCTGAGCTGTGCAGGTTTCACCATCTGGGACTTGCAGGGGAGGAGGGAACAGTTTTCTCCTCTGGTCTTGCAGGGGGATGGTGGCAGACCTGGGGACAGCCAGCTCTGCCCCCAGACCCTCTGTGTGATGTGCTTGTCCCTGCTTGTCCCCCCAGCACTTGCCAGCCATCATCGGCCGGTACGTGCCTTTTGCAGCTGTGGCTGCTGCCAACTGCATCAACATCCCACTGATGAGGCAGAGGTGAGCCCCTGGGCTGGGATGGGGTGCTTGGGCTCACATTGGGGTTCACCACGCATTGGTGGAGGATGTGGGAAGCAGTGCCCTGGGCTTGCAGGGGCACCCTGTCTTCCTTCCTGGCCTTGCTGGCATCCCTCACCTTGGGGCATTGGTTTGAGGGTGGAAGTACTCAGTTGCATCACAAGAGGTTATTAGCTGAGCTGGCTGTGAGTTCCCCATCCCCATCCAGCCCTGTTGAGGACACATGTGAATGTGAGATCAGCTGAGGTCCTCCCAACTTACATTCAGTCAGTGAATGGGGAGTACAGGAGGATGTCAGCCTCTCCTTGAAGACATGCTGTATCCCTGCCCTGTCATTTGGTCCCCCACCCATGTACACTGGGCTCCCCTCACACTCGCTGTCCCTGCAGGGAGCTCAAGCTGGGGATTCCAGTCACGGATGAGAACGGGAACCGCCTGGGCGAGTCCACAGCTGCAGCCCAGAAAGCCATTTTCCAGGTGGTTGTGTCCCGGATCGGCATGGCAGCCCCGGCCATGGGTGAGTGCTTTCTCTCTACTTGTGTCTGGAAGCTGCAGCCAGTCCCTGGCAGCATGGAAAGGCTTTGAGCACTGGAGCTCATCTTCTTCCCCTCTGCCTCAGCCATCCCCCCGGTGATCATGAATGTGCTGGAGAAGAGAGCTTTCCTCAAGGTACCTGGTGGTCCCAGGATGGGAGGGTGGGCAAGGGGGCACCCCTGGCTTGTCACAGTGCTGGCACCCTGGGGGCTGGCACCCTGTCCACCCCACTGACACAGCCTCTCCCTGTCCCCGGCAGCGGTACCCATACCTGAACGCTCCGCTGCAGGTCGGCCTGGTGGGATTCTGGTGAGTCATCCTCTGCTGATGGGCATAGTTTCCCATAGACTGAGCATAGTTCTGGGGACAGTGCTGCTGGGGCTCTGCTTGGCAAGGGGGGTGAGAACCACCCCAGAGCTACTCAGGGAGATGCCAAGGTGGTGCCCCCAAGGCAGATGGGATAGGATACAAGGCCTTGGGTCTGAGAGCTGTTTTGCTCCATCTCAGTGTCTCTCAAGCCTGCCATGGGCTCCTGCTCAGCATTGCTGTTCTCCCACACTGGTGGGGACAGGCCTTGCAGGTGATTTACACAGCCCCTCTTCTCTCATTGTGCTTCCCTTGCAGCTTGGTGTTTGCGACCCCTCTGTGCTGTGCACTCTTCCCTCAGAAAAGGTAAAGTCAGCACCTTGCCTATGTGTGTGGCTCCCATGGGGCCGGGCATGGGATGCAGGCAGGGGGTGTGTGATCTCCTTGTGCTCTCTGACTCCCAAGAAATGTTTTTGCTCCTTTGAGCAGTCAGAAGCTTGGAACAGTGTGCACACATGCCCCTGTGCACACACAGTGGTGCAGACCCAAAGGTCTGTGCTGGGCCATGGGAATGTCCCCATGAGGTGCTGCAGTTCCCCAGTTTGAGGCCAGTAGTGGGTATCGCCCCTCAGTCCTCTGTATCCATGTCTTCTCGGCAGCTCGATATCGGTGAGTCGCCTGGAGCCTGAAGTCCAAGCTCAGATACGGGAGAAAGACCCACAGCTGGAGACTGTCTATTTCAACAAAGGCCTCTGAACCGGGGTCCCAGGGTGTCTGAGATGCGTGCCATGGAGCTGCCAGGTCAGCGCATTGCTGAGCTTCACCCTTCAGATCCCTTTGGGGCCAAAGCTGCTTTCCCTTGTCCATTGCATATCCATAGGTCCCTGCTTCCTGGGATGCCTGTAGCACTGGACCGAACCCCATTGCTGCACCCAGGCTTAGTGTTGCTTTGGAGACCTCCTGGTTGTCACCCTGGTGTGCTTTTCCCATGCTCACCCTGTGTGTGCCCATAGCTGTGTGTGGTACATGGGGGAACATAGGCAGCTGCACCTTGTAAGCAGGGATGTGGAGTGGGGAAGAAAAAGGTACCCCAGCTTTAGGAGGCAGCAGACAATTACAGCCACTGGGGCCGAACCCTTCTGCAGGCACCCTGCGTTGCCCAGCGGTTCAGCAGCTGGTGCGTGGGGATGGCAGAACAGTGTTTGGAGAGGAAAGCTCCACATTCCCAAAATAGCCATGGGTGAGTGATTTCAAGTGCAGGCTACAGCTCAAACCCGGGGGGGATGGGGGGGGCTCTCCCTTCCCTGGTTTGTGCTCTCAGCTCACCCTCTGCTCTCTTCCTGGCTGCTCCAGGGATTTAATCTGGATTTCTGCTCCTTCCATCCCCAGAACAAATGGCACATTTTAATCCCAACAGAAAGTCCCCCTTTTTATTCTCATTTTAATGCCATCTCTGTTCAGGGCTGGGCTCCCCGGAGAGGTCACCCTACCTGTTCCTGGAGTGCTTTGCTTTCAGGTGGACCTTCTCAAATAGCTTTAAGTGCACTGTGGTTTCCTCTAGTTATTTTTTATATACATATCATATACCTATATACCAAATAATAAAGGCAGGTTGTTCATACAAAACCAAAAGCAAAGAGAAGCATGGTGTTTGCCAGTTTGTATATGGTGGAAAGGGGCTGTTGCTGAGATGAGGATGGGAGCGGGAGGGAAGGGAAGGATGGCTGCCAGGGTGCCCCTGTTCTCCCTGGGGCTGGGCTCTGCTCCCTGTTTTCCACCCTGCTGCTTTTGCAGTGGCTTGGGCAGGCTTGGCGTGTGCTTAAGCTTATCCAGCTGTCAGGAGGGCTTTTTTTAGCACAGTCAGCTTTGTACCTCGCTGCCACACAGAGGGCTCTGCTAAGCTGCTGCCCTGGATGCTGCTGATTTGGAGAGTCCGGAGCATCCCCCTGGCTCTGCCCATGCTCCCGCCCCTTCTCTCAGCCTGATCACAGGACACTCAGCTTCAACCCTGGCCTCAGGCCTGTGGCTGTCTCTCCAGCGGGGTTATTTTTATCCAGCTTTCTATGCATGGCTGTCAGAGAGCACATTGCTGCTGTTGTGGCACCCTGGCAAACCTGGATTGGGCTTGCCAGGTCCCGACTCTCCTGGCCCGGGTATTCAGAAGCGATGGATGTCCATGTAGGGAGAGGAGGGATGAAGGTAACCATGCCCTGATGATCCCTGTGCCGAAGGATGGAGGAGGAAGAGTTGCTACAAAGCCCAAAATGGGCAGATGCAGCAGCTGGGTGACATAAGGGAATCTGCAGCCCAGAGCCACCCTGTGCCGCAGCTTCCCAATGGGCAGAGGCTGTGGGTGCTCCCCCAGCACTCACCCAAGGTGGGGGAGAGGACTGGGACAAGCACATCAAGGATCTGTCCCCCTCCTCCTGCCCACCCCGACATATTGCAAATATCTCCCCTGAGCCAGCCATTGGCGGCTTATAAATAATGCAGCCCCTCGCCGCGCAATAAGGGCTTGTCAGTAGCTATTCTGCTCTCATAAATTAAAGATGAAAAGGTACAAGGCTCTTGCCAGAAAAATGAAGACAAATTTTTAATAGCTTGCCAAGACACAGGGAGATGGAGCGCTCGGGAAAAATGAATTACGTTTTTATTATGTGTTTTATTGTGGTGTAATTGAACGGGATTAGCTGAGAATACAATATATATCCAGGACAGTGCAAAGAAAACAAAAATAATGATGACACCTGCCTTCCCCCCACACCACCAGCCTGTGCAGGGGCATCCTCTGTACGTGCACCGGCTGGGAGCTGGCCCTGGCTCATGATCAAGGGAGAGATGGGGATGGGAAGGACTTTGGAGGGGACAGGGGACTGGAGACACAGAGGCCCAGGGTGGCAGAGCCTGGGCTCACCCCAGTAGCTCCCACTATTGTGGGACTGGGGTGCATAGCAGGGTGGCAATGCAGCATTCACCCATACAGAGCCACTGGGTGTCTTTTGCCTGTCCCCATGTCCCCAGCTGCTTCATCCCATCCCTAAGATCTCCTTTGGTCTGTCCCCAACCTACACAAGCTGGCACTGCTAAGCTGAGACCTGACAAACTCAGCTCTGGTGAGGAGAGAAAGATGACCCCCTGGCCAGTGAGTTCTGGGAGGGCTGACAAGCCCAAAGGCAATACGGCTGCCTCTGTGGGGGCGCCCGGGATGCAGCATTAGCATGGATGCTCCGTCCCTTCCTGAGCTGGCACATCCCAGAGGTCATGGGCCAGTCCCCAGAAGGCAGCAGCTGGGTGTCCCCAGAGGTGCTGGGCAGCGCTGGGCTGGGGACATCGATTGGTCCTGGCATTTTTAATGAGCTGCCTGACCGCAAGCTTTAACCTTGCCCATAATGAGGGCGAGCGGCAGCAATTCCTACCGCCACAGCCGGCTCCCCCAGCCTTAATGAGCTAATCAATACTTGTTCTCAGCTTAATTTCCAGCTAATTGCTCTTTAATGACGCCTGGAAATGGGTAGCCTCTTGCAGGGGGGTAGGCAGGCTCCCCCTCCCCAGCTCCTTCCCTCGGTGGCAGCGGGTGCCGGGGCACTGACAGTGGGTCACCTTCCCTGGCTGTGTCCCAGCCCCGCTGACTCTCGAGGAGGACGGGAAAAAAGATGTGGCGAAGGGGACAGTGTACCACTGAGCTGCCATCGCCCTCTGGAGCAAATATCCCATCTCGGGGGCTATGCATCCTATGCACCAAGGGCAGGCTGAGCAGAGAGCTCCTAAGCCCTCCAGGACACTACACTGCGTTGGGGGCTCCCAAGATGGGTTCATTGGGGTGGGGGATTGCTTTAGGGTGCATGGAGATACAAGGAAGGGGGGCTGAGGTGGCCGTGCGCTGCTCCAGGGTCAGTGTCACGGCAAGGGGACAGCGACGAGGCCAGCAGTGCCCTGGAGGTGGCAGCAGAGACCCCGCAGCCTGCTGCCTGCACCGCGTGCCTGCACATCGTGCCCACGCCGCCTGCCCTCTCCTCTCTGTCGGGTCAGCCCCGAAGGCGGTGAAGGGGGCAGGCAGGAACGTTTAGGGGGTGGTCCCATTTGCTGCGGGTCAGGGATGTGAGGGGAGCCCGGCACGTAGCAGGGCGGTGAGAACCGAGGTGTCAAAGTTAACATAGCCATGTCAGCCGGGGGACAGGCAGAGAGGGGGCATCCCTGGGAATGCAGCCCCCGCTGCCTGCTTGGTTCCCGGTGCCAGGTTATACGAGCTGCTCTTGAATGAGGCTGCTGGAAAAATCCCAGCAGAGAAGGAGAAGAGAAGCATCCAGTCCTGCCAGACCATGGCTCCTGCGGGAGAAGGGGCCCGGCAGGCTGCGGTTGGGGACACCATGTCAGCCTGGGGGCTGGAGCATCCCTTGCCACCCAACCACCTCGTGGCTGGCTGAGAGCCCCCCATCCCTCTTGCACGCAGCTGCAACCGTTTCCCTAAGAATTTGCTGACGGGTTTGTTCTTGGGAGGAATTTGCTTTGGAATAGCTTGGAGAAACCTGAGCTGTTTCCCAGTGCCGGTCCTGCCTGGCACGAGGCTGGGAGGGATCTTGTCCCCTCAGCAGACTCCCGGGATGTGGCTGAGACCCCCTCAAGAGCTGCACAGGCTTGGGGTGGGCTAGTGGATCCCAGCTGTGTCAGGCTGCTCCAAACAGCAAGAGAGAGGAGCAGCAGTGTGTTTGAGGTGAAAGGAAGATGACTTAGTTTATTATCAGAATGAGACCCCCACGGCCCCAGGCAGTGTGCTGGCAGCATCCCTGCCTCAGCATCTCCCATGGACACTTGTGTCTGCTATGACATATCCTGCATTCCTGTCCTGGCCAGCCCTCCCTGATACGAAGTGCATTAAGTCACTTGGCAGAGACCTTTTTTCCAGGGTGGGTTTTTCACTTCGCCTCATCTGCCATAAGCCCCAGATCCCCCTCGAGTGATCTGAGAGATCAGCCCGGGGCCTGGGGTGGGATTAGTGGGGCCAGGAGTAGGGAGGCACCCCAACCCAGCTGTTATGGCTCTGCCATCAGGAACACATCCTGATGACAGAGCTCTGGAGGGATGCCATGACTGTGGGTTTACCCAGAGCATCCACAGACTCCTGGCTTCAATGGGACCAGCATGGAATGGGGGAAATGGTGATGGAGAACAGCCCACCAGGGAGGGAAGAGCTGGATTTGGTGCTTGGGGTTTGCTGAGCCTTTAAAGCCAAATTTCAAGAGCTTCACTGAGCTCAGGGCAAATGAAAAGAGGGATATCTGGCCAGTACAGGCAGGGAAAGGAAGAGATTTACTCCAGTGTCAGGCCATGTGGGCTGCAACCACCCTTTCCCCCCTAAATCTGCTCCCAGCAACTGGAGCTGCAAGCCATGGGTGCAGCTGGTGGGTCACACTGACTGAATCAAGGTGTGATGGAGCACAGCTCCTTATTAAGGATAAGTCTTCCACCCCTCAGTCATATCTGCTGCTATTTATTAGCACATTCAACAGTCTCATTAAGCAAGAGGCTTAATTACCTGGAGGTTTGAGCTCCATCTTTTTAAGCTGACCTGCCCATGGCTTCCAGGAGCTGAGTTGTGCTGCACCATAGCTGGAGCTTTCCCTGATCAGATCTGTGGCTGGATTTCACCTCTGGCCATGGATCTCCATCTGGAGATGTGACCTCTCCATACCTTGCAAGTGGCAGATGCTGCAGCAATGCTTAGATGAATACAGCCACCCAGAGACCATGGTAACCCCACGGGGACATACCAGCTGCCTGGGCCATGGTGCATGGGAGAAAGAGCCAGGTATGGGTCCTCCTGTATGGGGAAGACAGCAGCATCAAAGCCTGTCCATCCTTATTCCCTCTGCCAAGGACAAGAGAAGCAAATAACCAGGGACCATCACTGGCCCCACTTTTCAGCAGTGCCTGGGATTAAAGTGCTGGCTCTATTTTTGTGCTGGCCAGATGTGTGGACTGAAGGTGGTATCTAGGGCCAGGCTTAGCCTCACTGCCTTGCCCCTTGTGTGGGGCAGTGACAGATGAGGGTGTGCTTGGTGCAGGGATGCTCGAACATGCAAGCAACGCTTTGTCCCAAGGTGGGGAAGCAGGGCACCCCTGGCTGGGTCACTTATAGCTTGTGCCCTTTCTGCTCAGGCTCTGATCCAACTCTGGGGGTGCATGTAGAAAAACCTCAGCCTCTGCTGACTTATTCCTGCTCCCAAAGCAGCTGCAGCCCCAGCTGCTCATGGATGTGGGGCCCAAAAACCTGTGGCACACTGGGACTGCACTCAATGGGCTGGGCAAGGGGAGCAGGGGAGGGAGGCAGCCCTGAGCCAAGGGGCCGGGGGCCACGGAGGGGGAGCAGGATGCGAAGCTGAAGGCAGAGCTAGCAGGAAACCCCCCTCTGCAGTGAGGGACTAGAGGGGGGGGGTTGGCCAGCAAAGGCTGGTTTAGGGAAGCCAAAGCATAGAGCATTTTCTGAACCATGGCTGGATTCACAACGTGAATGTGTGAAAGCCCCGGAGCCCAGAATGAACTTGCAGGAGGGTGCTGGAAAGCAAAAGCAGACTTTTGCAGTGCACTGAAGGAAACCAGATCCTCTAAGGGATCCTGCAATGGCTTGGCTTTGCCTGGGCTTCACCGGGGAAGCAAATCTCAAACGTTCCTACCCTGAAGGAGGGGAACAGGCAGTGGGCTCCCCACCAGCACAGCAGCAGCAGCAAGATGCAAATGCACTCCCAGTCCCCTGCTTCTCAGAGCCAAGGAAACTGAGGCAGGGAGCAGGGAGGCTCCAGGGAGGCTGGAGCCCCAGCCCTATGCACGCAGGTTTTCCACTGCCGTGGCCTGGAGCAGCCCCACCACCACTTCCAACGGCTCTGCTCCAGCCAAGGTAATGCCATTTCTAGAACCCAATACCCCCTTAGTAGCTGGCTCCAGGGATGGGATGAGCATTGTCACCCCACAGGGATTATCCCACTGTTTAATTCCAGCAGCAGCTCAGTGTTTCAGACTGTGTTTCCTATAGAAATTCCCAGCCAAACAGGCTGAGAGATGTTTTTGCCCACTTCCCCAGCCGTGCTCATCCCTGGCTTTTTCCCTTCCATTCACTTGACTCCACAAAGTCCCGCAAAGCTGGTCTCTGCCCCTCAGCCTGGTCCCCTCCTGCCCATGGATGGAGCTGAGTGAGCATCAGCCCAGGTCGCGACACACGGCTTGGGGCGACCCCGGTGTCTGGAGGCCGGAGTGGCAGAGCCCCGGCAGGGAAGGGGTGCCGGCCAGACCGGGTCCCGGTCCAGGGCTGGGCCGCGGGCCCGGGGAGGGGAGGGGCGGGGGGATTCACGTTTCGCTGACATCACGGCGGGTGCCGGAGCCGCCGGGGACCAGCAGCCCCGCTGCCACAGCCGCTGCGCACCCCGAAACCGCCGCTCCCCGGCACCGCACCTCCGGTAAGTGGCGGCTTATGGCGGGGTGGCTCCCGGGGGACCCCTCCCCAGGGCTCAGCCAGGATCCCCAGCGCCTGCACCCGGACTCGGAGAGCCACAGAACAACTTTGTGCTCACCTTGAGTCCCCCCACATCCATCGGGGGCTGGAGCCTCGCTCCGCACAGCCCGGGGTGGGGGCTCTGGCACCCCGTGCCCTTTCCAGCCCTGGGGTTCGGTGGCCTCCGGTAAACGGGTCAAAGCTTCGCAGTTTGTTACCGGGGAGGTGGGGGTGTGGGTAACCCGCTGACCTGGCCGTCCCCAGCGCTCACCCCAGCTCTGGGCTGCGTTAGTCCCACAGACTGGGAGGGGGTGAGGGGTGCCCTTGGGTGTTGTTCCGAGCAGGAGGGGAGGGGGCAGCCTGGGTCCCCTCCCCAGCCCTGTTTGCTCTTGCTGGGTGGCCCTGGGGCAGGGGACCATAATTTCACTTCACCTCAGGGAAGGCAGCCAGGGTGTAACTGGAGGGCAGGGGGTTCACAAAGGGGTTTGGTTCATTGTCACCCCCTCTGGAGACAGGCTGTGGGCCCCCATGTATTCCTCCCAGCAGAGAAAGCCTGAAGGTGGATCAGCATCTCAAACCTAGGGTTGGGGGTAATGCAGGCTTGGGATCTGGGGACAGGGACCCTGCTGTGCTCACACAGGCTGACAACAGTGGGCCTGCTGCCAATCTACTGATTGCCCACTTGAGTGCTGAGATTCCCTGTGCTCAGCCTCTGTTGCCTGTGTGACAACTGAAGGGGTCACAGAGCTTTCTCATGGGGGTGGTTTTTCCCTTCTTATCTGGGTGGTGTCTTAAAAGAGGGGTTATGGCACAGGGAGGAGAGGAGGACAAAAGTCAGGCAAGAGCAGGAGCATCCTTCTGGCTCAGCTCCTCTCTGCTGGCTGCCTTCAGCTTGGAAAGAGCCTCTTGTCTGCAGGATGAGCCACTCCACTGCGCTTGTTTGGATGAAGAGGGAGGAAAAAAGGGCTCGTGACTCTTGCAAATTGACAGGGAGAGGAAAGGGGCATCTGGGTTGAGAGCAGCTTCCTGAGAGGAGACAAGAAGCATGGTACAAACCAGTTGAGCCATGACGATGTAGAGAAGCCTCTTTTGCCCCCCTGCCAGCCCTGTGGTCTCCCAGTCTATGGCGGGGTCAGAGCAGGCTGGGCTCTGCCCAACCAGCAGGTCTGGGATCAGCAACCCTGTCCCACCATAGCACACTTGGTGTCTTGGGGCAGGAGCTGGCTGGGGAGCCCCAGCTTTGGAAGGATGTGGCTGCAGGACTGGGGGTGAGAGGGGCTGGGACCAATTCTACCCTGCATATCATGCAGTGCTGCTGCTCAGGGCAAGCCAGACGGGAGACAGAGGGGTGGGAGATGTGTCCTGTGCTGGTAATACCCATCCTCTCTCCTCACAGGCCAGGATGGCTCCTTGGATCTAGCCAGGGAGGCCAGAGCAGTGCTTGAGATCCCTGTCCAAGTGACAGTGGGACTGGGGCAGAAGAGCTGCTGCAAGGATGCCTGAAGCCAAGACCCTGATCTCCTCTTGCCTCATGCTTTCCTTGCTCTCCTTGCACTGGGCTTCGCTCCAGCTGGGCCAGGCTTTTCCCAGCACCTCTGACTACCTCCAGCGGGGCTGGCAGCGGCTGCTGGAGGAAGGGGAGGGCTGCGCCGAGTGCCAGCCGGAGGAGTGCCCGGCACCGCGCGGGTGCCTGGCTGGCACGGTGCGGGATGCCTGCGACTGCTGCTGGGAGTGCGCCAACCTGGAGGGACAGATCTGCGACCTGGACAACACCAACCACTTCTACGGCAAGTGCGGGGAGCACCTGGAGTGCCGGCTGGATGCCGGGGACCTGCGGCATGGAGAGGTGCCCGAGCCCCAGTGCGCCTGCCTCTCCCACATGGCTCTCTGTGGCTCCGATGGCAAAACCTACGCCCAGATCTGCAGGTTCCTGGAGGTTGCTCGAGCACACCCTGATGCCAACCTCACCGTGGCCCATGAGGGTCCCTGCGAGTCAGGTAGAGCCCCAGGAGCAGCTGTGTGAGCAGCAGGATGGAGGCTGCACTTCTTGGGAAGGGACAAGCAAGGGGATCTGGTTTAAGTATTTCATCTGGCAGCAGCCCCACAGTGTCCTCAGGGACACGTTTGCACTGGGGACTGCTCCTTACAGTGGCAGGTCCCTCACCCTGTTCCTCCACGCTGCTGCTCTGGGGCAGCCCCTGCAGATCCAGCTCCTGGAGAAGTCTGGGAACAGCCTTGCCAAGTGGGAGTGGGGTTTATGGGAAGCAGCAGATCCTGGTGGAGCATATGGGGATGTTCCAGGGAACTGTTAGCAAATTCTTGGCTGCAGTGCTGGGTTCACGCTGGCCTGGTGCTCCCAAGAAATGTGCTGCTTCCTGCAAATGGAAACCTGGGTCTGCTTGACTTCTCTACGTGATTTACATCTCCCATCTGAAACCTGGCTGGCTGGGCAGGCAGTGGTGGGGAGGCCATGCCCCAGCCTGCCCAGCCCAGCACAGGTCACCCAAAGCTGTCACCGCAACCCGATGGATATCAAAGTTGACTTTATTTTCTGTAGATCTTCACATCCTTGAGGCTTTGCCCCAGGTGTATTTGGGAGGTGGAGTCCTTCTCTTAACCTCCAATGGTTATGGTTTGGGCCAAACCCTGGAGGAGTGTGGGTAGGAAGTCCTCACTCCATCTCTCCAGGAAAGGGATGTGGGACCTAGAGGTATCAGCTCCATACAGTAGCCTGGGACCTGCTGGCTCCCTTGATCAGTGGCACGAGCCCTGTGCCAGAACACAGACCTTGTTTGTCTTGGAGGGTCATTCACCTCATCCATTCTCACCAGTCTTGGGCTGCGTAAGTGTTTCTCTGCCTTTTACCTCCAAGAAGAGCATGTTCCGAATGTGCAGGAGAGCTTTGCTTTGTAGTGCTGCGGTGTAGCTCTGAGCATCACTGCACAGGCAGGGAAAGTGAGGCTAGGAGGGATGGTAATCCCTATGGACTGGGGGGGCTGGGGAGTTAGTCCCCAGTCCTGGCTGCAAGGAGGGACCATGTCCTAGCCCCAGGGTGAGGGTCTGCCATGGGTGGGAGAAGAGAGGGGCATGGGAAAGGTCCCAGCATCTGTGCATGAGCCAAATGCTGCTACCTCAGAGGGGGCCAACCCAGGAGAGCCCGTGGGACCTGCTGAGGATGGGACCTCTTCTGAGCCTACCCTGCTCTCCTGTCCCTGCTCCCCAGAACCCCAGATCACCTCACCTCCATATGACACATGGAACATCACCGGGCAGGACGTCATCTTTGGCTGCGAGGTCTTTGCCTACCCCATGGCATCCATTGAGTGGAGAAAGGATGGCACGGAGATGCTGCTGCCTGGGGATGACCCCCACATCTCTGTCCAGGTGAGCAGTGTGCCTGTGGTGTTAGACATGGTCCCCGGGTGACCCAGCCCTTGCCAGACCTTGTGGGCAACCAGACCTAAGGGTGGTAATACTCCAGGGGTGACCAAGCCTGACTTGCCTGGGCATGAGAAGGGTTGATTGAAGACTGCACACTATGGGAACTGGCTGAGTGTCTGGGTGGTAGGAGCTGTCAACATGGCTCTTGTCTGCAGTTTTCTCTAGTAGTTTTTGAAGTTATGAATAACTCTTAGGACCTGCAGAGTCCTGCAGCAGGGAGTTTCCCACCTCCCTGCCTTTAGTTTGCTCTGCCTGCTGGCTCCATTCACCAGGGGTCAGCACCCAAATATAGTGCCCAGCCAGTGTACCCAGCTATTAGAGGGTGTGGACAGAGGCACAGGGGCCATGCATGGCAGCCAGGCACCACTGGGAAGGAAACTGTGGTGGAATGGATGTGGGGAGCCAGGGGAGCAGGTGGGACTTGGCACTGTTGCAGGCAATGTGCTGGTCCCCTTCCATCTTTCTGCCCTTCATACTGTCACAGGGTCTAGTCAAGGACCCCAAGCAGGACAACCCTGCATGGCTGGAGGAGGCTCGACTGTCCTCCACCCCTGGCCACTGCAGCATAATAGCAGCCTGCAAACACAGCAGCAGCTGGGCTGGGAGAAGGTTATTTCTTGCTGGGAACATGGAAAATAGAATGGTTGGTTCCAGAGCCTGCGAGAACAGGCGACCTGGGGCTCCTCTGATCCATCCTCAGCTAGCTTTGCCCACGGCACAGATGCCCCCTCACTTCTGCCACCCTGCAAGAGCATCAATGGCCACATCCTCCTGCTGTTTGGGGACCACGGGGGGACACCTGAGAGTCATACCTGCAGAGTCCTGCTCAAAGCAGGGTCCTAGGCCCTCCTGAGGGCAAGAAGATGCCCATTACCCGCACCTCCCCTGCATACTGAGAAAAGAGGGGACCCACATCCAGGGAATCTGCTTGTCACCGAGGTGGTACTTCCGGAGGTGGGGACAGGAGTTTCCCTGGGTTTGCTTCCCCTTTCTTGTCCATCCCAGCCCCATGTGGGGTTTTCCTGACCCCAGCACTAACCAAAATCCCCCCTTTTGCAGTTCAGAGGCGGCCCCCAGAAATACGAAGTGACAGGCTGGCTGCAGATCCAGGGCGTGCGGGAGACAGATGAAGGCACCTACCGCTGCTACGCCAGGAACAGGGTCGGGGAGGCGATGGCGTTAGCCAGCCTGACCGTCCTCACGCCGGGTGAGCACCATGTCCCTGTCCCCGTGCTCTCACAGGGATGAGAGAGAGCATGTTTGGGCAGAGTGCACTGGTGTGGTGGGAGCTGCTGGAGCACGGGGCTGTGCATACAGGCTGCTGTGCATGGCTTGGGTTTGGTTCTGGTGGGAATGGGGACGGGCACTGCAGGGGTCAGTGACACATTGTCCCATGTTGCCGTTTCAGACCAGCTCAACCTGACAGGCTTTTCCCTGCCGAAGCCTCACACCACACCAGAGGACTATGGGGAGAGCGAGGAGGACTATTACTAGCCCAGAGGTGGATGTCTGGCTGCAGAGGTCACCTTGCCCACAGTGGCCATTCCCAGGGTCGGGGACATCTCCAGAGCAAGCACATCTCAGCCCAAAACTCCTTCTCTGAACAGTCCTGGCACAGCAGCCTCTTTTGCTGGGGTGGGGACAGGTCGACACATCCCTCTGCTGGGGTGCTCAGGGAGGGGACACTGGCTGGTTGGTGGTGCAGGGCTGGGACCAGGTGTGGATCTGTCCTCCAGCACTGAATGGGGAGAGGGTGGCAGGTGGGATGGTGTGGGGACAACCATGCTGTGTGTGATGAGGACTTGGTGCTGGGGGTGGAGGCACCCCCCATGGGAGAGGGAAGCCACGACAAGGGCATTTCTGCCTTGTGTGAAGCATCTTGGGGAAACCAGAGTGGAGCGATGGGACCTGGCTGGGACACCCAGTGCTTCAACCCCATGTCCCCCAAGCACAGGGACAGCCAGGCTTCTCCCCTGGACCCAGTGAACCTGCTGCCAAAACATCCTTCTCTTCTGTTTTGTTTTTAGCCAGAAAAATAGTGATTTGAGGAAACCAGACACTTGCGGTTTTCAGAGCTGTCTTTTCTCCAGCCCAGCTGCCCATGTGGTCAGAAACACACTGGCCTTTTTCAACTGACTTTGTTCTTTCTCTTCTACACAGCTCGCTATTTTGCTATTTCAGTTAATGTTAGTTAAATATACATGTAAGTCAAAGCCAGCACAGACCAGCTGACTGTTCCCTCCATCCCCAAAGATCATTCTGGAGCTGAGGCATGGTGCAAACACTGTGGATGCTACCTTGTCTATTGTGGGGGTGCTTGGGTTGAGGAGCCCTCCTGCCCATCCCAGTGCTCACAGCTAGTCCCAGTGTGGGTCCTGCCCCTTTTGCCCCACATAGATATCCTCAGCAGTCCATCCCCTGTACCATGGGGAGGCAACAAGCTGGCTCATCGCATCCCCATCAGTTTGGATCCCATCCCACCTTGGTCCATCTTCATCTTGGAGTCCTGTTCCCCATGACACCAGGCCTTCACCTAGGTGGCCACAGCACAGATGGGGCAGAGCAGCTCTGTGCCTGACCTGGTTATTTAGAACAAACTGTCATTGCACAAAGGAAGCCCAGAGATGCTCCATGCTGGAGAGTGTTGTCAGGATGTCCCATGCACATCCCGGGGCTGAGCTCACACTCAAGGGGAGCTTTGCTCCCCCAGACCAGCAGTGTTTACAAGACTTCTGGGACTCAAAACTTCCCTGTGGACTAAACAGCTCCTGGTCCCAGCTCCAGAGACGTCCAGAGCTGCGGCAAGGAGCTAGACCCTGAGAGGAAGGAGCTGGCCAGCCCCAAGGCAGGAGCAGGCAGGATGCAACGAGGCTGGCGGCTCGGGCGCTGGCCTGCTCTCCTTTCCTAGTCTTTTCTTTTCTTCTCTTCCTCTTTCTCTGGAGAGCTGGCTCAGATGATGCAATTACAGCATCAAAACCTGAACAAGCAAATAAAAGGGATTTGTCTGCAGTTGGCAGCAGAGCAGAATTCCTGCAGCCGGTGAGGCTGGGCCAGCCTGGGCCCCTGTGTTGCAGCTTGATGGGGCACAGCCAGCAGCACTGCTGCCCTGCCTGCCTGTTCTCTCTGAGAGCAAACCCACTCTTGGCTGTGGAAATGCACAAGCCACCAGTGCCTCAGTTTCTCTTTCCATGTAACAGCATAATAGCATCCTCCTGGGGCTGCTGTGTCAGAGGGTGTTCAGGAGCGACCAGGGACAGAAATGTGCTGTTGGCTTTTATTGTGCTTTTTTTGGGCTCAAAACCTCCTTTTGGGAGAGCCAGAGCATTGTCACTCATCCTGATTCCCCTCCTTGTTTCACACACAAATGAGCTGGTGGAACTGGGCCATGATGAGGCTGCCACGGGGAAACCTGAGAGTGTCTGGAAGCTTCAGCAGCAAGAGCTGCTCGCTGGGCTCCCTGCTGGTGTCCAGGGCTGGCCCCCAGCCAGGGCTGCCATGCCAACCCTCCCCAGAGCCAGGCTCACCCTGCTTGCATCGGCATGAAGCCAGGTTGTGATGGATGTGGGTGCAGTGCTGGGCTGGCTGAGGGATATTGCACCCCCAAACCTGGCTCTCTGTGTGCTCTGCAGTGCAATGTCCTACCTGGGCATGTGTGGGCATCTGCATTTTGATCTTAGTCCTCTCCTCTAAGCTTTACACACGGTCCCTGTGGTACCCTGCAGGTACCTGGCAGGGGATGCTATTGGCTCCTGTTCCTGTCCTGTAGGGAGGGCAGTGGGGACATGGTGGTTGAGAGTGGGGAGCTTGAGCAAGACTGGGGTTATGTCACACAGTTTGCTCAGATCCTGGTGCACCAGGGGGCTATCTGAGTTGCAGGCTTGCAGATTGGCCAGTATTGGGACTTTAAACCCCCCAAAGCAAGGGGTAGCAGAATGGCCCCAGGGTCAAGGTAGGGGCTGGTGTTCCTCCACCCCAGCTCCCAGTCTTGCCATTTCCAGCCACTTAAAAATTAAAGGAGCCGATATTGCTGCACAGCTGGAATCGGTCACTGCCACAGAGCTTAATTGAGGTTATTTGTTGGCTCTAAAAATGTTTGGTCAGCTCTGCTGCCGGCTGCTCTGATGCTTCCCACAGCCCCTGCCCTGAGGAAAACATCCCCCCAGGCTCTGCAGAAACTCTTCTCAGCTCCAGGCACATGGAGTCCCGAGGCCCAGCCAAACCTGGTGTCATTGTGGGGACAGAGTGCCCTGATAGCATGCAGCACCAAGTCCCCTTGCCAGCCAATCTTTGGGGTGGCTCTTTTTTGCTGGAGGAGGGGGCCAAGCAGACCCTGCCAGCCCAGCTGCCCATGTTCAGAGCAGCCCCTCAGCCCAGATATTGGGTTGACATCAGGGATGGGGACAGCTGGACTATACAGCATCAATGTGACCACCAGCCACGGGCACACACCAGCCACAGCACCTCCCAGCTGCTGGGGTGTACGGCAGGGTGCAGGTACTTCCCCAGGTACCAAAGATCATCACAGGGCTGGGGACAAAGAAAGCAAGAGTTGTCCTGTCAGCACCCAAAAGACCCTGCAGACATGCTAATGGAGCCAAAACTGAGGTTAAAAACCCACCAGACCCCAGTCCCCAGGGGTACATGCACAGGGCTGGCACTGCCCTGCCACCATCAACCACTTTGGCCACCCCCTTGTGTACTTACAGCTCTGGGTGCTAGGGGAGGAATTCAGGTAACACAGCCTCTCCCTCCGTCCCGGTTCCAAAACAGCTGCTTTCTGCCCCAAATCTGCTGGTGGGATCTTGGTTCTTCCCATTGCATTTCAGTGATGGGGCACCATCCTGTTTCCCAGACCACTCCAGGGACCACTGTGAGCCAGGAGACCATAGAGTTGGTCAGCAGCTGACCCAACGATGACACCAGGGTGCCCTGCTCCCCTGAACAGCAAACCTGGCACCCCCAGTGCCTCCCTCATCCTTGCAGCCCCCGGTGATACCCAGAGCAGCTGGCACCCCGAGCAGTCACCAAGCCACAGGGTTTTATGGTCTGCAGGGAAACCCCACAAGGTCTGGCAGGTAAATACGGCCCAGCAGCAAAACCACGATGTCCACAGTCCTTTTCTGCTCAGGGCCCACATCTGCGTGTCCATGCCCCCGGTCCAGATTTGGGCCACCGGCGTGATTAGCCGCTAAACAGTGCCATCTCCTGGCAAGGCCACCGGCCACACCGAGCCCTGCCACCGTGTTGGGTACATGGGGCCCTGGGCACCCCTGGAGCACCCCGACTCCCTCACATTCATCCCCGCCTGCTCCATGCCCTCCCGTGCCCCTAGCAACAGCTCTGCCTTACTGGGAAGGGTGCCGCCATTGCAAGGGACATGGATGCTAAACTATGCCTCGGGATGATCACAGGAGCCAGAGCATCCTCTTGACACCAGCTTTGGGTGGCTGTGGCAAACTGGGATGGGGCAGAGCTTGGAGATGTTCAGCTGCAGTCCTCTGGGGGTGTGCTTTAAACCGGGGTTGCAAAAGGGTCAGAACCCCTCGTGGCCACACTGCCGGTGCTTGGGGCATCCACCATGGGAGTTTGATGGCTTCTGGCAGGAGTCTGGGCCAGCCTGAGATGAGCGCTGATCATACCTGGATAGAAAACTTGCATTAACCTCACTGTTCTAACAGGTAACCTGAGGCACAGAACAATCGGGCATTGGGAATTCAACCAGAGCCAGAGAGATAAGCAGGGCAGAGCAGTCAGCTGCACCCAACCTGACTTTGCTCCCAAGCTGACCCCATCCTGAGGTGGGGGGACATTTTCCTTTGCATGGCATGTCTTCATCCTGCTGTGCCGGCTCAGGGAGAAAATAAAAGGAGCAAGACTGCTTCCCTTCCTCCACCCAGCACTTATGCCCTCTGATAAACAAAATGGAAATAAATCCTCCTGCATTTGCAGCAAATAGGTCTCCATGGGGGGTTGCTTTCAATAATTCAAATGCTGTTGCAGAGCAGAGCCCACGCCAATGGGTTTTAATAAACACAGCCATAATGTGACATGCAATTTATTATTAAGCTTAAAACAGGAAGCAAACAGTTTAATAAAAGCACCAGGTTCCCTGTATCAGTCACAGCAAGTGGCGGGGTGCTAGCTGTGGGGGGAGGCTGGCTGAGCTGGCTGAAGGGACACACAGAGCTGGGTTTGTTCTGCCATCTGCCCCCCAGGTTAGGGCCACAGGGACCTCAGGCAAGGCATGGAGATGTGATCTAGACGGGGGGGAATGGGAATTATTACATGGAGAGGGGTAAGGCATGAGATGCTGCCTGCACCCTGCCTGCTGCACATCCTACAGCTGCCCAGCCACCCAAGGCAGCTTTGGCAGAGCTCAGCCCTGACATCATAGTGTGCTTTTAAGTGCAGGTTAATGCCTTTATTTTAGTCCCTCGTCCCCAGGACATTCTCACCCACATCCTAACTCGGCTCCATCTGGGCAGCTCTGCCCTGCTCCACCCTTGCTGCCCCTGGGCTGTCTCTAAAAGCAGGCAGAAGAGGCAGCTGAGTGTGTGGATACTGTGGCTGTGCAAGGTGAGGTGCTGTAAGGTGCGGGGGACAGGAGCTGGTGACTGGTGCTGAAGCAAGCACGCATGCTTGCTCACTGGGATGTGTGGCTGTGCTTCAGGACATGGTTCTGCCTAATGCCTGGTGAAAAGCAGAATATGGGGAGGTGGCTCAGCTGAGGGTTGGAGCTGGGTGTGAGGTAGCTGGTCCAGCTACCTCTGAAGGCACCTCTGTGCAGAGATGAGGGGAGAAGGAGGTGCAGCATCCCACATTCATCACCCAGCAGGAGCTGGACACTGCTTTCCCACTGTCCCTGCTGTAGGCTTCTCTGGGTACTTGAATGCTGAAGTTTTCACCAGGGATGTGGCTTTTCGATCTCCTTTCCTCAGTCTTGCATCCTAGCAGAATCCTTTCTGTTTGGGATGTGTCCTGACAAACCCCACTACCCACTCCTGCAGAGACCAGCACAGCAGCTGTAAGGGAGGTCAGAAGTGGTGCAGGGACTGCCCACGTGGGTTCCCAATGGAAGCTGGGTTTGTATGACTGCCCTGTGCTCTGTTTTGGGGAAATGGCCTCAAGGAGAGGCAGTTCCCAGCATGCAAGCTTTGCTCATGTTATATCAGACATCAGAGAGTCCCTTCTGCACCAAGACTGTGGGAGATATGGGCTTTGTCCCAGTCCAGACAAATGACAGCTTGGGAGGGCTGAGCCAGGGGCACCAAGGCACCTGCAGCTCCTTCCAGCAGTGAGCAGCCTCCTATCTTAAGGAGGGCTTTCCAGCTAGATAAAGCCACACAGGCAGCTCTCTGGGGCCTGGCTGAAGTTCTGGCAGGGCTGTGCGTGGGGCAGTTTTGTGGGCTCTTTAGCTGGTGTTGACAGCAGAGGGTTCATGCTGGGATTGATGCTGAGATAACGTGCTCTGGCTTCTGCCAGCACTGGTGCCTGGTGGAGTATGTGAAATGCTCTAACCTGATGTCGCTCTTTTTCTCAGCTGTGTTTGCTGAAAGCTCTACTAGCTCTGCCTTTAAAATCCTAAGGGCTGCCAATGTGACTTTATGTGCATCCACTACCGAGGCTGTGAGTGGGATGTTGAATCTGGACCCAGTGAAAGGACATGGTATCTTACCTGTCCCCTTGAGGTGATGAGCCCTGTGCAGGGCCATCAGGATGCATCAGGCACCATCCCAAGGAGGGCTGGAGGGCCCCCAAAGCTCTCCACGTGGAACACAGTCTCCTTGCAGTGCAGGTGGCTTTTTGACCTTCACCCATGGTCAGCTGGAGGAAAAGACCACCCCTGGTGGTATATGGGGATGGTGTGGACACAGTCCTGATGATATCTCAGGTCTTGTGTGCATCGGATGTCCTGGGTCTGCTCTCCGTGCCCAGCACTGCTCCCTTTGGGCTGGGCTTTCGCCTCTGGACGGGGCTGAAGTGTGGGACTGGGGTCTGACCCCATGGGGAGAGGAGGAGGAGCTGGAGCAGGCAAATAACCTATGCCAGGGCACAACCTGCAGAGAGCACAGGTACCCTTCAGAGAGCGCTGGGGCGTGTTATCTGGGAAGAAAGGAGGTGCTCAGCAGGGACCTGCCTTATCGGAGCACTGGTTGCTGTCTCTCCTCGCAGCCCTTTCTGCCCCAGGGCTGCTCTCTGTCACTTCTCTGCTCTGTAACAGCCGGAGGCAGGCGGAAATAGGAGCCCCTGTGCCTGGTCCCTGCCGGAGCGCACTGTGTCGGAAGTGGGGGGGTATCTGGCTTGCAATTACTGTGTCTTTGGCTTGGCAGGCCTGGAAGTGTGAGTGATGGGGTCTCTGCGGAGCAGCCCCTGAGCCCCAGTGGGCTGGGGAGTGCTCAGACCCATCAGCAGCTTCCCCAGCTGCCTGCGCTCGGTGGTTTGGGAAGAGCAGTTTTATGCTACTGGTGAGAACCATAAAAATTCACCCGGCTGGATGTCTGCATCCAAAGCACAGCCTGAGCCTTCCCCTTTAATAACATCTCTCTTCCAGCCATGGCTGGTAGGAGAGGAAGTAGTGGGAGACTTGCATCTCCCATTCCCATCCACCCTTCCCACTTTGCAGCTGCATGTTGCTGTATATGGTGCAGGGCTGGGACAGCAGTTGAGCATCTCTCCAAGACATCTGCTAGAGCCAGACCATGCCTACCAGGAGAGCTCAGGTAGGGAGCTAAAAAACAGGGAAACCCCAACCCTATTATTGCATCTTGGCTAGGGAGTGGGATCACTTGAGACCCCTGGTCTGGTGTATCCTGAAGGTACAGCTGTAGCCAGTGGATTGAAGCCCCTATGTCTGTAGATATCAAACCATCAGCACTGGGTTGCTTCTGCTGCAAGATGCAAGTGGCAGCTCCCCCACAGCCACTTTGGAAAGGAGGATGCTGTCTGTCCTGCTCAAGGATGGAGGAGCCAGAAAGGAGTGCTTTTGATTCCAGTTCAACAGAACTCACTTTAAACAGTGAGGAGAGGGCCAAAATCACCAAGCACATCAGGATAGTGTCCTCAGGGGTCATCCCAAGCTCCGGGTCTCTCCCACTGCCAGCTTGCCTTGGCCTTGGGAAAGGAAGGGTTAAGCTACAGGTCTCAGCAAAGCAAGTGCTCTCCAAAAAGCCAGCCAAGCTACCCAAACGATGGCCTCCCCTCTGCCCCCACCCTTATCCATCTCTCTTATCTGCCCTGGGCAAGAGTGGGGCATTTCCCCTCCTCAGCCTGACAAGGACCAGAGCTGGGACAGGCGGAAGCTGGCGATGGCTGTGCACAGGGCTCAGGGAGGCCATGGCCGTGGCTTCCTGGCTGGGGGTGGCCTCTGCAGCTGCAGATCAGATGTGATGGTATGGTCCACTATGGGGATGGACTGAGTGAGGGGGTCCCCTGTCCCTGGCTGTCTCATACCCCAGTGGCCTTCAGAGGAACCTCTTTTCCGCAGTATGCATGTAATGAGCTGCTGGGTCTCAGCTCCTCTGGGGAGCAGGGCTCACATTGCAGGGGATGGCAGCTCTGCAAGGTATCTTCTGAGCACTGATAGGTATCAGTACCGATATCAGTGACACTGCTACCTGTATCCTCTGGGCAGTGATATCTGAAGGCACGGCAGCCTGGTTTGGGGTGGCACTGTGCAGTCCATGGGCTTGGCTCTGCCTGTGCTGAGGGTGCGGATGGAACAGGGTTTCCAAGCAGCCTAAATAAGGGTGTTTCACCCAGTGAGAGCTGCAGTGTGAACAAGGTGCCAGGGCATCTCCGTCAGCGTGGTGAGCTCTGCCGACAGGAGGCAGGCTGGGATGGGCTGTTTAATTAAATGTGAAGGGCACTTGCACTTCACAAGCTGCGGCCCTCACCGCAGCCTGAGCGACTTTGGGAAAGAGGCCTTTTATTAAAAGAGAGAGAGGCTCCAGCTCTGCCAGGCAGCCATCAAATGGCACATTTAATTGTCTCGGCTCGTTTAGCTGTCGCGCAGGGAGGGACACGCTCTGAGCTCTTCAGCATTCCCTATACATCCTCCCAGGCAGGCACATGTGCTGCCTGCATCTCGGGTGCTCCCGCTGCCCTCCGGGAAGGCTGGGGAGGAAGAGATGGAAGATGTGCTTCCATTCGAGACCAGCACTGGGAGCTTGCCAGGGAGCTGACAGAGCCCTGGCCAGCTCAGTGCACTGATGACCCAGCCTGCCTGGGGCTCAGCACTAGGGTCTGAAAGGGCTTGGAAAAGCAGCTGGGGAAGTAGGAGCCTCCAGGGGTCATGGGAGCCGTCTGGAAGGCAGGGGGTAACTAAATGGCAGCTTTAAAGTATCTTCTCATTTATTCCCATGGTATAAATGAGGCAGAACACGTCTGGCTCTGAAGAGGTATCCTACCCTGGTTGCAATGGGGCAACCTCAGTGTGTAAGCCACAGGGTAGGCTGGCAGTGGGTTAGGATAATTGTGCTGCTCCTCTCTAGGAACTTAAGCCCTCGGAAGTACTTTCTGAGCTCTGCACCATCCCAGTAGAGGACAGCTGGCCTGTTCAGAGTGCGCATAGAGGGAGAAAGGACCTTTGGATGGCTTTGCTTTAAATCTGCTGGATTACATGGACCAACTGAACTTGGGTTCAGATCCTGGTACCAAGCCCATTGCCCTGGGGAAGAGGCTGCTAGGCTGAGTGAGGGGAGATGCCCCTTGGGGGAGTCATAGCCTTTCCCTTGGCTGTGAGGGAGCAGCCATGCTAAAGCTCACCATTTGGAGATGGGAAAGAAAAAAGGATGAAGAGGGGGAGGAAATACAGGCTTTTATCAAAACCTCCTACTTCAAAGTTGTCCAGCTGAAGTGCTCCCCTTTGGTTTAATTTAAAGTGATGTTTCCTTCAGCAACTGCAGCTAAACGGCATCAAACGAGGCTGAAACAGCCGGAAAGCCTGGAAAAGGAAGGCACCATTTGGAAATGGCTCAAGGCAGACCTTCCCATTCGGGTCATCATGAAACCCATTCCATGGGGAAGAAAACTGCCAATGCTGGCATTTCTCATCCCTCAGCTCATGGCATGGGATAAAAATCCAGACCCTTTTAGGAATGGGAATGTGGGTAATTTCCCTGCCTGGGTGCAGCCCTACCCTTCGAGCTGGCCACAGTGTCTGTGCTCATGAGCAAGGAGAAGGCAGGAGATGGGGACCCCGGTGCTGCTCTGCCCCAAGGAGCCAGCACATCTCCCAGGCCTGTGGTTCCCAGCCATCAGCCCCCACCAAAGCCAGATGCTGAGCACTGCTTGGGCAGCTCCTCCGCATGGGTGAGAGCTAAACCAGATTGCAGGGAGCACCAGGGGAAGGGGAATGAATCCATCTTCCTGATGAACCCCTCCAAACCCTCCTGAACTGGAAGAGGCCAGCCTCTGCTCCCTGTGCCTGGGGAATTACTGTGTGGGGGCAGTGGGGAAAACCAGCAGCAGCAGGACACGTGCTTCCCTGTCACAGCGTCCCTTAACCACTACAAAACTGCCTGGGAGGCAAAGCAGCTGGTTTTTCCTGGGAGAGCCCGATGCACTCCTCTCTGCTGCATAGGAACTGATTTTCTCCATCTGGCTGGAAAATGGAGAGAAGTTACTTTGAAGGCAGCTGTGCCCTGTCCCTGCTGGGAATAGGGGGCTGGGTGCCTCCTGGGCACTAGCTCTGGTCACTGGGAGGACAAAAGTGGTCAAAACAGGCCAGCAAATCTGAAAGCCTCTCTGGAGAAAGGGATGCGTCCTGGGAACTGGAGTGAAAGGTTGTGGTCATCTCTTCCACCTCCAGAAGTGGAAGCAAGGTTTTAATGGCAATGATTATGCTGTATTAAAGCCACTGTCCAGAGAGGAAAGTGAAGGACAAGTCACCTGGGAGGGACGCTCAGAGCTGTCTGTCTGCTGGGGACTTCTCATCACAGCACCTCCAAACCTTCTTCCACCCAAAAGAATTGAGAGCTGTTCCGACCAGAGACTGCCTTATGGAACGGGACTTCAGAGATGTGATGGTGAAGAGCTGGCATGCTGATCCCAGATTTTCCTACATGAAATCTCAAGGGGAAGATGCTCAAATACACATTTGTGCTTGCTGTGATGGGAGCTCCATGGAGCAGAAGACATTTGACCGCATGCTCCTTCTCATGCTCTCCCTTATGTTTGAGGAAAGATTTCTGCCTATCTTATGTGAAGCCCTAAAGCTGGATGAAGAGACAAGGAGGGGAAGAAAAATCCTACTCCCATGAAAGTGGGGTGAAAGGAGTTGCAGTTTCTCTTGTCCCAGCCCAGCAACCCTATGTCCCCCACAGCAGATCCATTCCAGCACTGGTAGGGTTGCTGCTTTCTCAACTCTCCCCCTTCTGCTGCCTCCCCCCAGCTCCTCTCCATGCGCTCCCAGCTGCTCTAGGATGATACAGGCAGGCGCAGAGTTCACGGGAGCCATACCTGTGCTTTGTCTTCATCTGTCACCCCTCCTGACAGTCAGATCCATCTTAAACTGGGAGCGAGAGGGGAAGAGAAGGAAGCAATAATTAACCTCTGTGCAGGCCGCTCCCGAAATGCTGCAGTCTGGTGATGCACGAGGAGACATCCCTGACACTTTTATTGCTACTCCAGCGCTGTGCTGTAGGAGGTGATTTGCCTGGGCTGGGATACCTGAGACTTTCATTATCGTTGAAGAGTCACTGGCATCTGCAGTCCTTCCCTGCTGGGTGCGTTAGCAAGGGCTCCACACCACGCAGAGCTGGGGGAAAAAGCTTGTTCAGGGTGTTTGCAGGCAGGCTGGGCTGGGGTTTTCGTGGCACACTCCCTGAGCGATGGTTAGATTTAGGGGTTGAAGTTGTCTCTGGTGTGGGTAGAATACAAGCATGCAGGAGCAAAGCTGGTGGGGTGATCTGGGATGGAGAGTCCCAGCCCCAGAGTAAGCCTCCAGGGTGTGCCTGAGGTCTAGAGAGGAGTCCAGGTATTATGGAGCCTGAGCTCCTGTTACCAGTAACAGATCCTTGGTGACAGCCTTGTCCTGGACTAGGAAGTTTCCTTAATGGGGTCATGAAGTGGGGAGAGAGGCTGGGGCCTTTTGGTCCCACTTGTGAGGCTGTGCTGGACTGAAATGGCAAGGGACAGTGCTGAACATCCTCCAGGATACAGCTCCCTCCCTAGGTGCCTGTGGGTCCCTGTGCCGGCACCTTTGGGACGATGTGACCCCACAGCCACCTCCTAGCAAGGCTGGGACAGCAGTGACACTGCACAGCTAACAAAGCCAGCTGCACACCTTCCTGCTTGGGGCCTGGTAGCAAGGAGACCAGCAATTAAAGCGGCACTAGTGGCCAAACACCATGAGATGCAAACACAGCATTTGCTCTTGTGAGCCCAACAGAGATCAGGGACAAATACAGCCTGACCCTGCATGGAAATCAGGAAGAGCCATTGAGGAGTCAGTATTTGGCTTGGCTGTCTGCTCCTTGGATCTTCAGCAGGATTGCTGGGCTGTCAGTTGCAGCAGTGACTGTGTTTCATTACATGCCGGTGCCCATTCAGCAGATATTGCAGCCTCATCTCACATGAGTGTGAGAGAAAATCAGTGCCAAAAGCACTTGGCAGCTAAACCCTGGGTCATGTCAACCCAAAGTGTCTCGTGGTCAGGCTGGTGATGCATCAAACTTCTGGTCCTCTGTGTGGAGGTGTGAGGCTAGAGAAGGATGGGGCAGCACCGCCTAGAGCTGGGGACTGAGTGTAGGACCAGATCCTGGTGTGAGATGTGCTATTGCGCAGTGTCTTGTGCTGCCCTGGACATGGAAGGTCCTGTGTCTGGGGAGGGGAGCAGAAAGGACTCTTTGGGATATATCTCTGGGATAGCACTGGCATGTCATATTTGGCTGTGGGATGGATTGCAGCAGCTGTTCCTCCCCAGAAATGGTCCCAGGCAACCAGAACTGCAAGCGGGCAAGAGCCTGGCATCAGATCCCAGTGCTGTTCCCAGGGTCTGCAGCAAGTGGTGACCATCCAAGGGCTGTGGGCTTCCCAAGATGGAGGGTCGGTGGGTCAGTGACATCTTCTGCATAGGGCAATGGAGATGCCAATGGAGCTGGTAGAGGGAAGAGCCAGGTTAGGATCTCAGTTCCAGAGCAAGTGCCTTGTAATGTCTGGTGGAGTGGTTACTCTGTAAGGAGGAATTACCAAGTGCTGAAGAACTGGCTCATGAGACTGAGTAAAGTAAACATTAATCTGGACCCGAGTTCAAACCAAGAGGAAAACACTTAAAAGCAAGATCCATTTTGTTTTCCAGTTGTTTTAGCAGGGAGAGGGGCTCTGAAATAAGCCCGTCCACCAAGATTAGAGATTTTGGCTTAGGATGCTCTTGTCTGCCAGAGCAAACTGGATCCATTTTCACATGCTTTTGTCAAAGAGAAGCTTTAAGTAAACCCAAGTTACAGCTGCTGGTCTTTGGAGGCAGTCTGATATGACCTGATCTGGATAATTTCCAAGGCAACTGCAGAGGATCCTGGCATCTCTCCTAGCCTTGAATTCTCTAGTTGTAGCTTCAGTCCTGGCAGGTTTGTTACTCCATGTCCTGGCATCCACGTCTTACGAGCTGTCAGACCCATTGATGTCCCAGGCTGTTTCTAAGGGCTCTAGGAAAAGCCATCAAGAAAGGCAGAGGTGGCTTCTGCACAGGCCAGTATTTGGGGGAAATTCCTAGTGGGAGGCAGCCTCTGCATGTAAGAACTTGTTGCTTGTATCTGTTGGAAATGAGCAAACTGAGGCATACAGGAGGAGGCTGCTTTTTATCCAGGGACCTGATAGCAAGCCCAGAGATGACTCAAAGTCTCGCCCAGCTTTCCCTCTTCTAGCTGCAAAAGCATCCATTTGGAACAGGTCAGCAGAACGAAGAAAACCAGCCCCAGGCTTTCCAACTTCAAGGGGGAATTTGTGGAAAGGGGAAAAACGCTCCTGAACACTCGAAATGTCTGGACAGGCTGCAGACAGGGCTATGAGCAAGTGCTGCCAGCTCCCTGGCTTCTGAGCAGTGGCAAGACTCGGCCTTTCCCTGCACAGATGGGGGTTTAATCAGGCACAGTTTAAGCACATGGGTGTTCAGCACTAATCCAATTTTCCTCCATTCATTAGGGTGGTTATTCATCACTCAGGAATGATGAAAGGCTGAAAGTCCATGTGGATGCGGGAGAGCAGCAGCACTGCTCAATGCTGGTATGCGGTTGTGAGCCCTTCCCTTGCTGCTGAGCCTGATGGCCAGTGGGATGGCAAGGGAGGTGCTGGATGATCCCCAGTCTGTTTACAACATCAAATTGCAAGCTAAGCTTGCTCCACCAAGCTCTCAAGATAAGTCATCTTAGGCTAGTTCAGCAATCAGATGGGAAACAGGCTGAAGCACCAGGTAATGCATGCAGAGAGGTGCTGGGTTAGGAGAGAACCTGAAGGGATGGAATCCCATGGCCCCACTCTGCTCCATCCGACCATTATATTGCTCCTGAGGTTAACTCTATGGTAACCTTGCAGGGCAAAGCCAATCTCCCACAGCTCTGTGAGCCCACAAACTGCTGTGTTCAGCAAGCTGGTCTCAACCCTACATAAATAGTCCACGGTCTGTGAGAGCAGAATTATGGGGAAACAACAAAGTTTGCACAAATGTCTAAGATTTTCCCTCCCATCTTTCAGTTTCTGTCTTCAGTGCAAATATTTTGGCCTTTAAAGCCAAAAGGCATAAATTACCCTCCATGGTTGGTGTAAATTCTTGCCTGTGGTGACTGAAAAGGGCTGCAAACACTGTGCAGGAAGAATTAAAGGCTGTTTAGAGGATGCAAGTGTGAGCGCTTCCCTGCTGCATTTGTTCCCTTGGCCCCAGTAAAAGGTCCCTGTGACATGTCTCATGGGGATGGGAATTACTGCCCTGCCCCAGGGAGCTAAAGGGTAACTACCAATTAGTGGCTGGAGAATTAGTGGATAATTCTCATTATCATGAGGTGTCTGGGGAGCTCCAGGTCATCACTGCAGGGCACCTGGGCTGTGAGCAGGTACTTAACAGTGTTCTGGGGTGGGCCACAGTGACTTTCACACTCTGGCCAGGGCCTGGTCTTGGCAGACCCCACCTCGGGGTCCCAGCACAAAGCCAGGAGGGGCAGCGGGTGACAGCTGCTTACTACCACCCATGGACTTGAGCTTCTGAGTTCCTGGCCAGTCCATTTGCCCATCCTGTGCCCTCCTTGGCTGGGAGCTGTGTGCTAACACATCTGAGATGCTGTCTGTCCAGACCTGGAAGCTGAACACACCTCTGGTACCCTGAAATAGCCTTCAGGCTGCCTACTGGCATGGGATCTCCTTTGCCTCCCCCCCTTCCCCCTTTTCTTTCCTCTCCTCTGCAGGTTTTCTCCTCCAAAGCACTGACCTCTCATTTAACCAGCCTCCAGCTCCCATCCCCACCCAGCATCCTTGCAGCCCCCTGCCCACCCTGAGCCCATCTCCCCTCCCTCCTCAGCACCACACTTCCCAAACCCTGGCCAAGTAGCAAGGCAGTAACACCGACACCCCTCTACCTTCCGAAAGGGGCTGGTGCTTGTGTTTGATGGAGCAATCCATCTCCATCATTGTAATGACCGTTCCCATTAATCGGCCATAAACTAATAAAGTAAGCACTTTCCCCTCCACCACCCCACCCCCCCCTCCCCAAACTTCATTAAGTCTTTAGTACATTAATATGTCTTACTTAGTGTCTGCTTTGGCCTCTCTTTGGTTTGGTGGGGGGGGGGGTTTCCTTGTTTTTTTTTTCTTTTTTTTTTTTTTTTTGCTGTGGGTAGC
>NDXB01002732.1:45699-60390 GCA_002631895.1 Agapornis roseicollis
GGGGGGGGGGTTTCCTTGTTTTTTTTTTCTCTTGTTCATGTTTTTTGCTGTGGGTAGCAAGGGTTTACCTGATGATGTTATTCCCTGCAGCCCTGAGGCCTGACAGCTCAGGTCATCCCTACAGCAGCAGGAGCATCACACGTGCTGGTGAGCCCAGAAGAAAGGGACAGGGATGGGGGGGTGGGGGGACAGAGGGAGGGATAAAAGATCCCGTACACCTCCAAATTAAATTTGTGATGCCTGGCATCAGATGGGCCCGCAGCCAGAGATTAATTCGACTGATCAAGTTATAAAGAGCGCTGAGGCGGGTAATCAATCTTGGAGCTGTCAGGCGAATAGGCAGCAGTATTAACCTGGCAGGACTCGCACACACATACACACACACACAAACACAGAAGCCTTTTTAATTCCTTTCACATTGTCTATTATTTCCCAGGCCTGTTTATTTTGGAAAGGCTGGGGGGAGGTGAGGGGTAGCAGCACTTTGCTCTCTCCTCCTCCATCCCCAGCAGTGATAGCCCCATCCGAGCATCATTCTCTCCCTCTTGTGCCCACCACCTCCACGTGGAAAGGAGAAGCTCTTGGCTATGAAGTTAAAAGCCTTTAGGGTCTGTTTTCCAAGGGACAACACTGGATTTTCTGCCTCATACTGAAAAGACTCAGGCTGGATTTTCTCCTCTTCCCAGTGGCAGTGGTGCTCCTCTTCCCTGCCATTCCCCAGACTGGGACTGTCCCCAGGCTTGTGATACTCATCCCAGGACATCACCCAGGCAGGCACAGTCCCCATGTGTCCCCAGAGGGTCACAGAACTCCTGAGATGCTCCAGGCTGGCTGCAATCTGTAACTTCTTGGAGTTCAAGCTGCAGAACCCATAATGGATGAAGGCCAGGAGCTCTCCTTGGTCAGGAATGAAAGGCAAACAAAGGAGATCGGGAAGTGATGTGAGCTGGGCAGCTGCCTCTTTGAACTGAGCTTTGTGAATGACAACCTGGAAGGCAGCCCCTTGTGTAGGCTGGGGACCTCTGTGCTGGCTGGGTGCTGTTCAGAGACCTTGTCTGGTCCAGTTTTGGAAGTAGATGAGGCATGTCCTACAGGCTCAAGGGCTGGAAGTCCAAAGATTCTTGAATCCGCTTCACAGAGACAAGGAAGCTCTCAGGGAAGAGCAAGGGCAAATCCAGCTAAGAACCCACAATGGGCTGTTTCGGGAGGGAGCTGAACATGGACCAGTTGCAAGGATAACAGAAAAGGCAGGAGTTTGGGGTGCTCATCCAGCACTGTAGTCTATCTGGAAGGTGCCTTGTGTCCCATAGGATCATTGTAAATGTGGATTCAGTGGCTGGCTGTTCACAGCAAACCACCTGTGACAATTAGGAGGCAGTGGAACCTCCTTATATGAAGACAGCAGGATACCACCCCCTGCTAAGTCCTCTCTGGCTAGGAATGTCTTCTCAGGGGATGTAGTCAAGAAGTCACTGTGAGCAGCCATCACAGGCTGTTGTTTTGTTGGGTTTGTTTGGGGTTTTTGTTCCAGGCCAGACACAGAGTGCTCCATCTGACATCCTTTAGGAGCTGGGAGAGGACCTGGCCAGGTCCAGATCATACTGGTCCTAGCTTTGAACCCAAGTGCTGGGTATGGCCCAAATGCATGGGGACTGGGAGCTGGCTTCCCTGGTCATCATGTGGACCCCATCTGAGTGTGAGTGTCTGTTTAACGAAAAGGCTCTGGCACGTACCTTGTATGGTAGCCCTTCTGGCTGGCCAAGGGGGCTAGAGCCCTGGCCTTGTAGTCCTTTGTCTCAGAGCTGTGCTGCCCCATGTCCAGGCAGACTGCAGTTTCACAGTGCTCCTGAAGTCCTTTCCAAGAGCCAAAGCTGCAAGCCATCAGTGTGACACAAGCAGGAGACGTGGCTGGTGGTGCTGGGAACACTGTGGCCTTTCTGGGATGCTTAAGTGGGTCCTCTGAGGCTGGAACAAACTGCGGGGGCAGCTGAGGGGTCTCTGAGAAATGCTCTGGGTGGGAGCCAGCATCCCTGCCAGAGGAGATGCTTTCCAAGTACTCCAGTCAAACATTTCAAAATCCTTTTGCTCCCACAGTTTCCCTGCACATTCCTTTCAGGAGTTGTCAGTCAGGCTGCAATGGCCCCGCTGTGAGCCAGGGCATCCAGCACAGCTGGAGCTTGCAGCCGGAACCCATATCTGTGCATCCAGCTTAGTATCGAATAGGTTGGAAAAGACCTTTAGGATCCAGTCCAACCTTTACCCCAGCACTGCCAAGACCACCACTAAACCGTGTCACTGAGGGCCTCGTCTACATGGGTTCTGAATACTTCCAGGGGTAGTGACTCCACCACTGCCCTGGATAGCCTGTGCCAATACCTAATCACCCTTTTGCTGAAGAATTTCTCCCTAATATCCAATCTAAACTCCCCTGGCACATCTTGAGGCCGTTACCTCTTGTCCTATCACTGGTTACCTGGGAGAAGAGATAAGCCATCTCTTTTCTCCATCCTCCTTTCAGGTAGTTATAGAGAGAACATGCATAAATGTGAGGGCTGTGCCAAGGATTGAGAGAGGCACCCACCTTCAGGATGGGGTGGGACTTTGGGGAAGGATTGTTGAATGATGTGCTCAACACCAACACTCATCCTCCATGTCACTCCCTTTCTGAAGGCGATATGGGGCTCCCCACAGCCTTCTTGTGATAGCTGATGTGTCCCAGGGGTATCCCCATCCTTCCTCACATTCCCCATAGCGCACAGCAGAGGTGCTGAGACTGCTCTTGCCCTCATGGAGGGCAGGCATCCTCTCCCTTTGCTCAGAGCGCATGGCTGCAGCCATTTCCCCACTCCTGTCCCCATGCTGTCCTGCAGAGCTCTGATTGATGCCACAGCTCCTTCCTCCAGACCTGCTGACAAACACCTGTATCCTCTGCTGGCTGTGCCGACCCTGCCAACTCACAGGGCTGCAGGCAAGAGGGCTGCATCCTGCTGCCAAGCTGCTCCCGCTCAGCCGGCAGGTTTTGGAGCTGTTCACTGCCAAAGTCTGCTCCAATTAATCTTCTCCCTCTCTGGCTCCCTCCCCTCCTCTCTGGGCCATGTCTTCGGAAGGATCCATCGATCTCGAAAGTGCCCAGCAAAACATCTGGAGCTCAGGCTAGGCTGCATTGCCCAGCACCTTCTCCAGGTTGCTGGGTACTGGTGCGGATGCTGTCTTCGTATTTGATGGGATTATTAGCACAGGGGGAGGAAGGGAAAGAAAGCGCTAATTGATCTGGTAATAAAGTTAATAGAAGCTCTTACGAGCTTGCCCATTAAGAATAATTAAGGAAGGGTGAGTAAAGGGAGGAGGGTGAAGGGAAGCCCCCTGAGGCTGAGGAGGGCTTGCTTGGAGGGAATTTGCAGAGGCTCTTCCATCCCACACCCTTTGCCCTTGGCCTTTCAACCCAAAATCCTCTCCTGTCCCTGCTCCCAAGGTCCCAGGCAGGCCCAGCTTCTCCTGCTGGCACTGATACAGCCATGAGCACAGGTCACCCAGACTTGGGAGGAGTGAGGCTGGGACCTTCCCCATCTGCACCCAGGTAAGGCTGGGGTCCCAGGGTAACTCAATGGGGACAGTAACTGGAGAGCATGGGGGACTTCTTCCAAAGATCTTGCAGCAAAAGAGCACCAGCTTTTGCCAGGCTTTTCAGGGATGCCAGGACTGCTCTGGCTCACCGGCTGGCTTGGCAGGAGCAGCATCCCTGTGCTGGGCTGTGGACCCTTCAAGCTGGGAAGGGCCAGGAAGTAGCCTGGGCTGGAGACAGGGTGGCTGATCTCTGGATTGGACTAAAAAGCCAACCTCCAAGCACTTGGTAAACACAATTGTCAAAAGAAGAAAAGAAAAGCTCAGTGAGGTCAGGGGTGAATATGGACAGGGCTGATACTACAAATGGCAGGGAAAACAGGTGGGATTTAGGTGGCTGACAATAGGAGTCAACCAGGACAGGCGTGTGGTTGGGCTGTGTGAGTCGGCAGCAGCAGGACCAGGCTGGCTGTGGGACAAGGGACTGCTGGCACCTGGGGACAATGGAGAGTAAATCCCATCTTCCTCCCTTGCACCTGGGACTCCAGGCAGCGGGGCATAGGCTGCCCACAGCATGTCCTCTCCAAAATCCTGGAGACACTACCCCCTGTTTTCTCTTCCTTAAAGGGCTTATTGTAGGTGTGTGCCCAGTTTGATCAATGCTGCAAACTACCAGCACTGAGCTGGATTCCAGGGAACTGGGTGGAATATGCCAAATAAACAAGGAATTCAGAGGATGAGCACAATGCTGCAGGTCTCTCTGCAGCAAACAGCCATTGCCCAGCCACTGGGCACTGAGATCACATGGGAACCCTCAGTAGTGCTGGCCCCTGTTGCTGCCCAGCCTTGAGGTGAGGCTGGAGGCAGAAAGCATGGACCTGCCTTCTCCTGCAGCTCTGCCCCTACAGTGGCACTGGGTTCACTCTGCCTGAAATCAGCCTCAAAGAGGGATAAAGCTCCCGATGGCTTCCAGCTCCTCTGCCTCCTCCTGGCCTGCTCCCAGCCCTTCCATTTGCAACCAGCCAAGACATGCCGCCGGAGCAGGGCTGCGGGGCAGGCGGATGCAGGGTTGCTTTGAGTGGCAGGTGGATTTTACCGTGGGTGCCAAAATGCAGACATGAGACCTGCTTCACTATCACTGCTGCACATCAGCACTGCCAGCACTTCCCCCCAGCCTGGCTCCTCCACATCCCCCTGCCCTTGACTTTGTAGCTCAGATCTGATTCTCTCTGCCCATCCTTCAAGTACCCTGTGGATGCAGTGCTGTGCCCATCTCCAGACAGCCCTGCCACAAGTGGCATTATCTTATGTCCTGCTTGTACCATACAAAGGGTAGCTTTATCCCTGTGTGAGTGGCACAGTTGTCCCAGCAGTCCTCTGCCATGGGGAGAGATAAGATGGCTTCTCCTATCAGTGGAATGCAAGGAGGAGCTGGTACCTGGGCCAAGAAGGAAGATGGAATGGGTGCAGCCTGGAGCACACAACCCAACCCAACCCAACCCAGTATGCAGCATCCCATGGGAGGACGAATCCTACCCACATGTCCTGGTGCCCCCCTGGCCAATGCAGCAGGCACTGCTGTCTGTGTTTGTTTGCTTTGAGGAAAGGAGTGAAATCAGATCCAGCCTTGTTGCTGTTTGTGGTGAGGCCTCAGCCCAAACACAGGGGGCATGGTAAACCGAAGCGGGAGACCAGCACCCACCGCAGAGACCATGTCTCTCCTGTGAGTGCCTTGGCCACAGGGAAGTTTCTGCATGGTGCTTCTCAAGGTATCTGCCTCTATTCCTTCTATCCCTACCTGCAGCATCTCAGTGTCCTGTCTGGAGCAGAAAATCCCATTTGCTGGTGATTTCATACCATTGCTTTGTGATGTGCTGGGTACCAACATGGGCATGGGGACCAGGATAGTGGTGTGACCATGCAGAGGTCCCTGGACTCTCCCACTGCTTCAGCCTACATGACTGGCAGAAGGTCCCTGTAAGGAGATCGGTGACATCTTAAAAGCTTCTGCAATACTATCCAGTGGTTTGGAAACACCCATATGCTCTGCCAGGCCCTGGGGAGGGTAGCCAGAGCCAGCAGGCTCCAAATATTGATTATGGCCAGGATGTTCACAGAGCATCTTCCAAGCTCTGCCATCACGGAGATCCACAGCCAGATGTCACCACTTTAAACACCCTGTGGGTACAAAGAAGTGGTGTCTGCTCCTTGGAGCCCAAAAAACTCAGATCACCCCTTGTATCTGTCATTGTCCATGGGTGACAGAGCCACAGGAGAGCAGGCATGTCCTGTGTGACTGTGGATCACCTCTGCACACAGGTGACACCCTTTCTCCCCTGTGAATACAGGCTGACCAATGGGGCTTGGGATCCTTTGTAGTAATCCCAATAAATTATTTGCATTTAATTAGCCAAATGAATATGAAAATAAACTCTGCCCAAGAGCCTGTTAATAACTTTCTATGTTAATAGCTTGGGCTAATATAACTCCTCCCTGGCAGATCATTGTGCCATGTGATGGGGAACATGTCTGTGCTGCAAAGGGAACTGGAGCTGCGCACACTGGTGAGCAGGGTGGGAGGCTTTGCCACTAAGGGATCTGTGACAAAAGCCTTTCCCCTTCTTTTCAATGGGTGCTGCAGGTGTTATGCAATTAAGGCTTTAAAATACACAGTTATAACCTAACCGCACAAAGATGTCTCAGCAGTGGCTTTCCAGGTCCTAAATTTGGTGTTGCATTGATTAGCAAAATCTAGATCTGAATAAACAGGCATTTCGTTATTGAGCCCCATGATACAAGAGGAAGGAGTCAGGTATCAAACAACAAAACACAGTCACTATGCAGAGCTAGCCCAGGAGATGGATCCAAACTGCATCACATCACATCTGACACCTGTGAGCGTGGTAAGGGCTTACCCAGAACTTCCCCTCTTTGTGTACTATAGCAGATACAGAAGCATCTCTGTAAGGCTGCTGGCCATCAGAAACTGACCTGTTGGCACCCACAGGGCAGAAGAGGGATCCTGCCCCAAAAATCCAAAGGTTCCATGAATGTTGGCCTGGCAACAAGTACATCACAAGAGGCAGCCCCGGACAGAGTGAAACAGGGCATTTGGAGTCAGCCCTTAGCAAGGAATTAAAATAACATACAGCTTGTTAATTAGTTAATGTTAATGAATTGATATTTAGTTAATTATTGTTAATCAAGCCAGAGGTGGCATTTTTTAACTTTAGTTTTTCAAACAGCCTCTGCACCCCAGGCTCACCTGCTCACAGGGCTGGCCTGATAAACCTGCAATCCCATGTGATGGATGTGGCCTAAGAACCAGCTTTTGATGGCTTTGCACTAAATCTCAAATGCACGGGGTTGTCAGAGTGTGCCTGATCTGTGTGTGCGTGTCTGTGGTTTCTTAACCTGTCTGAACCCCATTAAACCTGATTAAGGCTAATATGGGGTGGGTCCACTAAAAATCCTTTACAGTGGCCTGGGGTCTCCCCAGTCAGTCTCATCTCTGTTTGATTTCTTGCTGCCTGGGAGCCCCCCAGCATCTGTAATTGAATGTAAGGGCTTCTGTCCAGAGGAGTGGCACTGCATTAATCACTGCAACCTGGCAGAGCCAGGCCGATAGATCTTCCCAGCATGTAAAATAACTCATGTTAATCACTGCTTGTGATTTATCCTCTTCTCTGTCTCGTACATGAATTATTCAAGGTGGTGCTGGGGGGAAGCTGGGGCAAAGAAAGCCAAGTCAGAAAGTCCTGTGGTTAGTGCAGGCAGCCCCAGTCCCACAGCTGGGAGGGCAGAGTGGGACATGGTGGGGTTCTCTCTCTAGCCCTAGGCACATCCAGGCTGCAGGAGGAGCTTGGCTGAGGTCTTCCCTTTCACAGGGGCTGCTGAAAGTTAATTGCATGGTCAACAACCACTGTTGAACTCTCTGGCCATCTCCACCCGGGCTTCTCAGGACAGGCTCTCCTCCCATCTGTCTTCGTGCTGGCTGCAGGGCTGTGTCCATCATTGGCGCCGCATTTGTTTTGCTGTGGGTATTTTTCTTTAGTCCCAATTACGCTCAGGCTTACACCAAAACAAACAAGCCCTGGGACCTGGAGGTACCTGCCTGGCTCAGACAGGCTGGTGCCACAGCTGGCCCCGGGGCTGATAAAGGACCCGCAGTGTCGCTGCGCTGGAGTCTGGGCTTGCAAAATGTGACATGGTTTCTCTTGACAATTAATCACTGGGGAGCAAGCGGCATCAATTAATGGGTAATTGGCCTTGGTTTAGGTCAGGGTTTCTGGGCTGGGCTCCTTTTTGCTCTCTGCGTGCTGCAAGGATGGGCATCCCCAGGGTAGCATTTGGATGCGAAGCCCTGAGGAAGATGGTGGATGGAAGCGAGGGTTGATTCCCCAGTGGTGGCATCCAAGGGGCTTATTTCCCTGGGCAAATGGGAATATCAAAAGCAAACTCTGACATGGGGGAAACGAAAGCAGTTGGGGTGAGGATGTGACCAGCCCTGCGCTCACCACTGCCATCTGTGCCCCAGCCAGTCTGGCAGCATGTATCCATTTCAAGCCATTGGGTGTTTTGGGACCTGGATCATAGAATCATAGAACACTTAGGGTTGGAAAGGACCTTAAGATCATCTAGTTCCAACCCCCTGCCGTAAGCAGGGATGCTTTCAGTGGTCCCTGTGTGGTCCCATGGTGGGGCAGAAGCAAGAGCTGCTGGCTTTGGACTTGGAGGTGAACTGAGATGCCTCTGATGCTGGGAAATGCAAACATTTCTGGTCCACACTTGCTTTCGCAAAGGCAGCAGTGAGGCAGATGCTTGCAACACTTAGTGGGTAAACTGAGGCACTGAAGCAGCTTTCCTAAGACTGAACACCCTCCCCCCCCCCAATGAAATGGTGCCTTCCCAGCCACACCGTGGGCCACAGGGAGTAGCTCCTGGGACATCCTCATCCAAGGAAGCAGCTGAGTTGAAGGACAGAGATGCACATTGAGTTGCCAGCAGCGAGAGCTCTTCCCTGCCCATCAAGGGACCACATCCTGCTGCACGGTCTGGCATCTCTGGTGAGTGCCCATCTGGAAGCTCAGAAACAGTTTACAGGAGGAATAGGGGATGAGAGAGTAATTCGATGCTCTGAGTGTCCAGAAGAGATCCTGCTAGACATACCCATGTGACACTGCTTGAGATAAAGCAGGGAAGGCGGCTTCACTTTAGCTTATCAGACACATTTCCTCTAGAGAGATCTCCATCAGCTCGGGGAGGAAACTATTGAATTTTTGTGTTTTGGGGACTTTTTTCCTTTCAAATTTTTTAAGAGGAACAAAGATGGTTGGGGAAAAAAAAAAAAGTTTCACTTGGTCCTTATTTTGTTGTTGAGAAAGTTTTAAATTGGGAAGGTTTTGCCTCTGTTTTGTTCTGGTACCAGAAATAGAAGATTTAGTGCTTTCTTTTTCCCCACAGTTGAGATGAAGTAAAAAATACTGCCTGGAGAATGAGGTAGAAGAGAAAGTTTTACATTGAAAAAAAGAACAAGTAACACACTTGGAAAGCTGTATTTTTCATAATTATCCAATGGAGATAAAGCGAAGTGCAAGCACAACATGGGAATTTCCCCCACTACTTCAAAGCCGATTTAATGAAATTCCATTTTTCAGGAAAGGAAGCAGCTCGTCAGAAAGCATTTGCAGACATCCCCATCCCTGAGACCTGACCCTCTGCTTCCCACCCGAACTCTGCATGGGCTGAGGAGGTGCAAAATGGCATTGTGAATGCTCTCACCCCATGAAGACCCATGTAGGGCTTTCCTTGGCCTCACCTGCTTTGCACACTGCTTCACTCCCTGTGTTTGCTGTCACCAGTCCTTGCTGGGAACTTATTGAGGTTTCAGTGCCCCCCAGACCCCCCAGACCCATTGCTGCAGGAGAGTGGTGGCTACCTGAGCCTCTTCCCCAGGGCCACATCCAGGCACTGGGACTCCCAGCAGGGACCTCCCCTCCAGGGCATCTCCTCTTGGGGAAGTGGGGACCCCCATGTGCCCACCTTCCAGCACACCCCTGCTCCTCTCCAGCTCCAGATGTGTGCACAGTGGAGTATGTGAATGGGATGCTGCTGTGCCAGGCAGGATGGCTGCTCACCTGGCACAAGCCTATGGAGCTGTCATCTTACTGCTACCATGCTGCTAAGCATGAGGCTTTCAGCATCACTGCCCCAAAACCTATCAGCAGCTTCAGAGGATCCACCTTGCAAGCTGCAAGCATGAGAAGCTGTGTCATGGTGCACCACTGACTCATAAAAACTTCTGCAAGGCTGTGAGCACACTAAGTACCAGTTCTGGTACAGAAGCATGCAGGGACCAGATGCTGGGGAGCACAGCCAACCCTTAGAAGCTGAAGTCCCTTTATCCATTTGACTTTCCTACTCCTTTTAACAGGATATCTGAAAACTGCAAGTTTTGCAAGTGCCTCTTTTTGCCCTTGGCCTGGGAAACACAGCCCTGGGACAATGCTCTCCCCACTGATGTATCCTTGAAGCACTTTCATTTTCTTTCTTGTTTTGTTTTTTTTTCTTCCACTAATTCCTGGTCTGTTCAGTGAGGAGACACTTCTTCAGATTCCCAGGTTTTCTGCTCTCATTTTCAGCTTGTGTTAACCTGTCCCAGCCATTGCTGAACATAAGGTTTGAGTTTGCTAATAGTCATACGGCATTTCCCTGTGGCCCCAGCACTTGAGACCATTATGTCTTCAGGGGTTCCTATGGGCAACAGGCATGCACTGATCAGACACAGCAGCCTGGAGAAAGGCATCAGCAAGAGGAACAGCCAGTGCTATGCTGTAGGCAGGGCTGGGATGTGCTAGCCCAGTGGTGATTTGGGCCCTTTGCTGGCCTGGAATTAGGTCCATAGAAAGTGAAATGTCCAGGATCTCGGTGACCTCCAATGCCTGCGCAGTGTTGGGTGTGTGGCCAGGATGGGCAGTGCATCAGGTAGCTGATAGGGGTGGTGATGGATGGGCAAGGTGTTTAGGGTTTATTAATTTCCCAGCAGGGATCCACTTGTCACATCCCATAATGCAATCATAGGGAGAAAGCATCTCAGGGAACACAAGGTGCATTCAATCAGGAGGCAGAGCACTGCCTTGCATCAACCTCCTGCTGATAGAACAACCCCACCACTAAGAGTTTAATCTTGCTAAATGCTGAGCACCTGGGGCAGGGCTCAGCCTTGGCCCTGTAGCCTTCAGCGGGGGCACTGTTCCCATTTGGCTGATTTCTCTTGGCTACCCAGTGAAAGATAGCTGCATAGGGGATGCTAGAGCTAGCTTAGTGTTGCTTTGAGACCCCACAACCCATAGGCTGCAGGTGTCCTGGGAAGCCTTCATCCTCTGGAATACTGGACGGGCTGGACCACAGACCCCAACACATGCTGTGGTCACCTTTCCCTCCCCTGATTGCAGCTACAGCCAGCACTGGGGCTTGCCAGCACCCTTAGAGCAGGGGCTTGGTTGTTTAGCAGAGGTGATGCTCTCAATCCAACTGTATGCTAGGGTCCCAGGAGCATATGCTGGGCTCCAGGCAGCACTGCTGGAGGATGCTGTGGGACAGGGCTGTGGTGGGGGCTTGAGATGGATGAGCTTAAGCTCCCTCCCGGCCTGAAACTCCCCAAATCCCCAGCCTCCTCTCCAAGAAGAGGCAGCTTCCTGTCCTCTGATGGAATGGGAGAGCACGGAAACAAAAAGGATTTAAAAGGGAAAAGAAACAAAACAAAAGCCCCTGTGGTGACAAACACAAGCAGCATGGCTGTGAGCCAGGGCACTGCTCACCCACCCTGGGGACAAGCTGGAGACACACACACAAGAGCCCTGTGGAGAGCAGGGGGGCAGTTTTTCCGGCTGCAGCATTGTTCTGCAGGACCTGAATAAGCACCCATTTCGGGGCACCCAGGCAAAGAGCACATTTCCCTTCCAGTGCTCGGAGCCTTCAAAGAAACCCCGTTTGTGTCTGCCTTCGGCTGACACTCAGAAAGCACCTCTGATCCTTGCAGCCAGCGGATGGGTTGTGACTGTCCTCCAGCTCCTGCACAGACATCTGGTGCATGGTGTCTTCTGAGACAGTCAATATCCCTCATCTGTTTTCTCAAAGCCTAAATCCTACACAAGTGTGGGTGTGCTTGAGAAGTATCTAAATTTACCCTTTTAATATGAATATTATTCAACAGTAATGATTTTATAGCTATTTAGTTATTAATACTCTTTGTTTGCTACTACTGATTGCTTTGGTGTTACTTGGAGAGAAAGGGGAGCTTAGAGCAGACTCAGCCACCCCACAGCAAGCTGCAGCATCACAAACTGGGGAGAGATGCTCAGCAATGGCAGTCCAAAGGTAGAATAAGACTGGGAAAATATCACTCCCTGGGCAAGGTTTCAAACCTGCTTTTGTGGTCAGCCTCAGCTGGGGGGCTATGGCTGCCCTACTGAGCTGCACCTCTCTGCTTTTGTGTGCTTTCTGTCTCTGAGCACACCAATCAGCCACCCCAGGGGGTCCAAGACTCAGCTGAGACCCCCGGGCTCTCGCATCCTGGGATGCTCTAACAGCAGAGAGGGCACTAAGGGTGAGGTGGCTGCTTGCAGTGGGCACAGGGCCTGGAGCGGGCACATTCCTAGCTCAGCACAGGGCTCTGCCTTTGCCTGCTGAGGCTCTCACAGGTGCAGCAGTACCTGATGGGCCCAGGACAGGCCCTGGGTCACTCCAGGAGGGCAATGACACAAGGAGGCTGCAATATCCATGGATGCTGCTGTTCCACAGGGCAGGGAAGGACTTGGTGCAACCAGCTCCAGAGGCACCAGCAATTAGGGCCTGCCAGGCAAGAGGTAATGTCACGGATAAAATCTTCCCATGCCATTCATGATTTTAACCTGAGCATGTCAGTGCTTGGAAGCATAATTTCATTCAATGCTGAATCAGACCATACTCCTGAGTAGGAAAGAGCTACTGCCCACCCAGCCTGCTTCACTGTGCTGTACTAGTATCTCCCAGAGAAGACAGTGCTCTTCTCCCTGGTACAGGAGTGGGAGACTGCAGGCTCCTGGCCAGGGAGCAGGTTAGCAGCCCACTTTGTGTCTGTTATCCAAGGCACTGAAAGGGCTGCAGATGAACTAAGTGAGGGACTAAGTAAATAAAGGATTGACCTTCCACCCCAGGGGCCAGAGGGCAGCTACAAACTAGTGCTAATGTGAAATAGAGATCCAAACTTTGCAGGCTCTGGAGGAATTTGCCCTGGAAGCATCAAAGAAGGCAAAGAACTTGTGTATCCTCCTGTTTACATCAACACGGGGATGATGGCCCTGCCACACAGAGGACCAAGCTCTGGCCAGTGGCTCTACGAGGGACATTGTGTTGTCTCAGGGACTGAAGCAAGAAAGGACTGCAGGGAAATCCTTGACTTGGAGGCTCAGTCATGCTTTCAGCATGGTGCTCTGTGGGCAGCTTGGCACAAGCAAGCTGCTGTGTTTCCCTTAGTGTCCTACAAAGTCATTGTGGGGCTGCTGTGTGCCCTGTGGAGGGATGGACCTGCAAGCTGGTGCTTTCGTATTAACCTGTGGGCACTTGGAGCAAGGAGCACTGGAACAACTTGGACTGTGCAATACAGAGTTTTCAAAGGACTCTAAAAAGGGGTCACATCTAAATGTCTCAGGCTGGACAGCCAATATCTCCAGTTACTTCTGACAATGTGCAGATGGGCACTTGTGTGACAGTCATATGATAGAGGCAGAAGACCACGAGGGATGGATGGGTCAATAGGAGGTGGCAGATGGACATGGCCACTGGAAAGACAAACAGATAAAGGTGAGAGCTGGAGATCAGCAGAGGAGAGCTAAGTTTTGATGGGAGTATTTTGTTCTGGTCGAGGGAAGTTGGATCAAGGTATGATTTTTGTTGCTTTTTTTGCTTTTCTCAGTCTTGCATTGGCTAGGGAGAGAGATGAGGCTCTGCCTGTTATTAACAGCTGGGGATGCATGCACTGGCTGAGAGCACTTCTGATGAGCCCACAGGGCCCCCAAAGGCTGGGTAATGCATGTCTGATAGCAAGGCATTACAGATAGACATGTAGAATGATAGCCATTCAGTCACAGAATCATGATAATGTGCATAAACCTCCCTAGGCCTGTTGCATTATGAAGTGCTGTGAGTGATTTACACCCTGTACATGTCTGTGTGTTACCTACAGCACAACTGGACCCTCTGGGCTATTCA
Source organism: Agapornis roseicollis (assembly GCA_002631895.1). Classification (NCBI taxonomy): domain Eukaryota; kingdom Metazoa; phylum Chordata; class Aves; order Psittaciformes; family Psittacidae; genus Agapornis; species Agapornis roseicollis. The sequence goes on from NDXB01002732.1 coordinate 59,512, forward strand.
TGGCTCCACTTGCCATTTCAGTTGATCCCTGGGAATGGCTCTTCATCCCCTGCAACCCATGCCATGGTACTGTGCTTACCTTCCCCCTGGTGCAAAAAAAATCCCCAATCCCCCAAAGCACCCTGTTAAGAACTTCCACATCTCATTGAGCTGTTATTAATAGGGGGGATTGTCTGGTGTCACAGCACAGGCATAAAATACATTATCACATAATCTTATTTAGCAAACACTTGTGTCACTTCGCCCTTGGTAATTGCATTTGGGAGATGCAATATTTATGAAAGGGGAGAAGGAAATGTCTTGACTCATCTCCTCTGAGCAGTAAAAGTCCTGGGAAAAAAAATGCTGGGGGGATTGTGGGAGCCTGAGCAGGGAATGTCAGACCTGCTGCTTCCCTTGCAGAGAGGGCACTGTTTAACAGGACTCTAAGCTTGATCTTTCCCACTGGCTGCTCCTGGAACTGAGTGAGGCTGGGGTTTGCAGGAGCTCTTCTTCCTGCCCTAGCAAGACCCCAGCGCTCTCCTGGCATCTCTCTGCAGATACTGCTGTGAGCTCACTCGCTGCCTTGCTTAGCTCTTACTCTTAATAGTACCTGCGAGGCACTCTGGTGAGGCTACACTCAGGGCTCAGCTCCACGGATGCTGCCCACTAAGGATGGTGATTGATGAGGGTTTCTCCTAGGATTGAAACCCGCAGAACCAGCCCCATGCTGCTGGGTAGCACCTCACAGGCCGATACCGGGGTCTGAAAAGCAGACTTTTAGCCTGGGTACAGCATCCCAATCCTAAGAGCTCAGACCTGGGTCTGCACCTTCCCCCCTTACACACACCTCTGAAACCCAGGCTCCTGCCAATTTCAGCTTGGGGGGGGGGGGGGGGG
>NDXB01002732.1:77632-96210 GCA_002631895.1 Agapornis roseicollis
AAAAAAAAGACAAAAAAAAAAAAAAAGGCAAGAAATCTCGATGAGATGATGAAATACGGAACATTGGAACTAGAAAAATAGCCGCCATCTGGTCTTCCTTGTCCTGCAACAATCGCTTCTGGAAGGGGTTTCTCTAAAAGTATTTCTCCTGGATTCATTTTTAAAATCGGTTTAGTGGCAGGAGGTGGTTTTGATATCTGCATATGTGCTTCCAGTTATTAATATGATCATCTGTACGTAGGCAATAAAAGTTGCCTGAGATATGATGGAATTAAATCAATAAGCAATGACATGAAACAATGACACGTAATGATACGTTTTGTAGACTGGCATCACCTCAGCCATATCCTGAGGCCATCTATACCATGTTGTGGCTTCAGTCATTTATAACAAAGGCTGATTTAATTTTTCATATTATACCTATTTGGGAACAGGAATAAAATTGCATTAAGATGCCTTGAAAGTCATTTCCCCCTTCCCACTCTCTCAAAATATAGCAAATTCCAAATGTGGAATGGGAGTTGGGAAGAAATGCTCTTTCCACTGTTTGCCTGTATCTAGGAAATACAGACCAAGGCAGAGTGAATTGGGCTGGAAGAGCCTGTGTGATATTGTCAGCTGAGGGCACATAGGCAATGAACAAGAGTGGTCATGCACACCTCTGTCATCCACAGCACTGCCAGGGATCAAGAGCTATCAATCATGTTGGGATGGCTGTGGATGTGCTAAGCTTTTCTAGGCAAAATCTGTAGGGTTTGGGGAGAAAAAGGAAGCGAAGTATTAAACATCTGTGCAGAGCTGGAAGAGACAAAGCCCAGCTGGATGGGCTGCGGTTGTCTGGGTTTGGTCCCAGCTCAGCAAACTATGTGGGCAAGTGGGACCAGAGGTCTGGCCCCCATTTAGCCAATTAGTTAAGCACATGAGTCATCCAGGATCAGTTGATCTATCTCTGTGGAGCGATGAGCCCAGGGAAAGGCTAAAGGGTCTTTGCTGGAGACTCCTGCCTTGAATGAAGCCTGCAGTTGTGTTTTTTCCTGGGCACGGGCCAGCACGTGTGGCCCCTTGCAGTATGTGCATGCCCCAATTTCTGTGTGAGTAACTTATAAAGACCACATGCAGTTTTTCTTGGACTGCATTATCCCACCTATGGAGCATTTGTTGTATATTTAGTGCTACTTTTCCTGCAGCAACATCTGTGAGAGTCATTTGCTGGAAGAAGACTGGGCAAGTGTACCTCTTCTCTATACACTGTGTATAACTGATAATAAATGGAGGCTCTCACCCCACCAACACCCATATAGAGGACCCTTTTCATTACTTAATCACTCCCGTAGATCAGCATTTTTAGCTGTACTCCTAATTAACCAACCCACCCTAAAACCAGCATGCAGAGCCCCAGCCCCCTCCTTGCTGCTGAAGACAGCTTACATGCAGTCCTGGACTAGATGGAGTAGAAAACACAAGTGGATTTACTGACCAAACTGAAAATGGCTTTGCTGAAAACTGTTTGGGTTACAGCAAAAAGCCAGCCCTGTCTGGGGTCCTGGGACAGCTGGAACTTTTTGAATTAAACCTTTTTTTTTCCCCCTGCCAGAAGCAGGACTGGCTGAGCGACACTGATTTCTTTGTGCAGCACTGAGCTTTGGCAGCCGCTTGGCCAAAGAACGTTTGTGAAATACAACATTGAACGACCCAATTATCCCGGGTTGAAACTTTTATAAGTGGAAAAGTCTTAATTTGTGAAGAAAAATCAGATTTCACAGAAAGACAAAATGGGTTGGGTTGGAAAGGACCTTAAGGATCATCCAGTTCCTAATGTTAAAGGAGGAAGGAAAGCACACAGAGCTTATAGATTATCGCAAGAAGCTTCTGCTGAAGTCAGAGCAGGTTGTCTGGTTTTGCAGATCTTTTGTTTGTCAGCCTAGCTGCGACTTCGATTTGTTTTTAATTATTGTTATTATTATTAATTTTTTGCCTTTGCTACAGTAGCAGATTTCTGCTGATGTGTCCGTGATTAGGATGGAGATTCTTTGCCCCTATTCCTTTCCATTTACCAGAAACTCCTGGTTATTTTGGTATGTTTAAATGGATTCTATGCATTTACTCAAGTCAAAATTGCATTCAAAGAGATTTTATTTTTCCCCAAAAAGGCACCAAAAAACCCCTTCACTTTCCAAGTCTAGAAATTAATTTTTGGCTTCCTTCTTTTTTTTTTTTGCCGTTGCAGCTGGCTGTGGGAAGCATGGGGCTGGCTCTGGCAGCTCTTAGCTGTGGAAATCCTAATTGCAACCCAACTTCCAGCCAAAACTCTGTGAGCTAAAGGTGTGTGAATCCCCTGTTAAAGAGAGCTGCCCCGTCCCTTCCAACCCCCCCACCTCCCTGTTTCCCCCTTCCCACCCACCCTAACCCCCCCCCACCTTTGCTTCTCTGGGCTGGGAATTCAGTGCTTACCTTCAGGTCAGCCGCCCTTTGCCTCTCTGCTTCTGGAGTGAAAATAAAATGAGTAGAAATAGACGGGGAGTCCCGCTCTGGTTTTTGAGCAGGAAGGAACCAGGCTTGAGAAAACTTGTTTGCTCATTGCCTGCAAAGAATGCAAACCCGCTGGTCTGAGCACTGCGGTTAACTGTCTGTCTCTCTCAGACTCCAGCCGCCTAAAAATAACAAAGCAGTGGTTAAAAAATATCAATCAATACAGACTTCTTTTGACTACGGTTGGGAAGCAGTACAAAGATGGGGATAGATGAAAACAGAGAGAAAAGTTCTGTTTCCCGAGGACTCTCCTATCTTGGGAAGAGGAATAATTTGGGAAGTCACGTTGTTTCATGATTGGTACCTGCTGTTTCCAATGCTTGGCTTTTGGGCAAGTGTCACAGCTGGCATTTGGTTTGTGATGCTGGTGCTCAGTGGGAGCAAGACAGAGGCTGGGCTATCAGGTATGTTGGACATAAATGTGCTGAGGGGAAGGGCTTGACCCCAAGATCTCCCCATGTAAAGTGGCAGAGGGAAACAGGAAGGTATAGGCAGAAAAAAAGCTTACTCAAGATTGTCATGAGGAAGAGAGCACAAGTGCACTGAGTTGTGGCCAGGCCTCTGCACAGCTCTCCCTCTGCAGGGCTAAGAGCTTCCCCACCTGATCTCGCTGTTTTCACAGGAGAACCCTGAGAGCAAGGGGGAGAAGAGGGAGTCCACTGCAGCCAGGCTGGGGGAAAAGAGGGCAAACACCAGCCATGAGGTACCAGGAAGATGCTTGTTTGAAAGCCACAGATAAAACAAAACCCAAGTACCTGCAGCCTCATGGGATATGGGGAGAGGTCGGGGGAGGCACCTGGGACTTGGGATCCTGGTCCAGCATGGGTTGGGCAGAGGAGGGCTGTCACCCCATAGGAACTATACCCATCTATCTCTTCCTGCCACAGGTGATGTGCTGGAGGGGCTCTCAGGGTCTAGAGGTGTCACATCATGAAGCTGCTGCTGAAATTGAGGTCCTGGCTATGACATCCCTTGGTGACAGGCACGGAGCACAGCAGGGCCATACCCAGGGCTCTGTCTTCCTTCCAGGATTAAGTTCCAGGAAGTTTTATACACATCTACAACACAGTTGTGTTTCTGCTACTGCCAGCCTGTGCTGTCCTGACATTGGAGACACCCCTGTGACTGCAGAGGGTCATGTCCTGCCCGCCAGCCACAGCCGCATGCAGAGGCAAGTGAGGGATCTGCCGAGGAGGCATTCCCCACCACCCTCGTGCTCATGGATCTGCCGAGGAGGCATTCCCCACCACCCTCGTGCTCATGGAAATGCTTGAAGAGATCTGGCTTTCATTTTGGGATGGAGTGAAAACAAATGTTGAAACCTTATCGGTTGTTATGACAGGTCTGAATCCTGCTTTGGCCATGGCTCATACCACCACGTGCAGGGGCAGGAGGTGGGATGCAGAGTGGAGTGTGCTTCCCAGAGAGAAGACTAGAGGGATCTGTTGGTGGACCCACAACAGTTCCCATGCAGTCTCCCTCCAGGCACGATCCTTTGACGATCTGGTGGTATATGTACACTTGAGCAGCGCTGTGCTACACAGCAATGGGCAGAAGCAAGACTCAGAGCAGTCAGGAAAGGGAGCGCATAGCCCACGCTGGGACCATGGGTGAATTGTGTGTGCCAGCCCGGGAGAAATACACCACAGCTGTGACAGAGAAAGCCCAGGGACTGGCAGAGGCATACCTGTAACATTATCCAGTGGAAAGGCTTTTCTGAGAGTGCTTGTGGCTGCAGATGCTGCCAAAGAGGCGAGGAGTGAAGATGATGTCCTGTTGTTGAACATGGCCTGTGCCTCAGGAGCCAGTTTCTTTCTCTTCCCTGCAACAAGTGGGATTGCAGATGGCAGGTCCTGACTCCCTAGTCCCCTTCCTGGAGGAAATCCTGGCTGTGGCTGATAGCTTAGCCCAAACTGGTCCTTGTGGGATGGGGGAAGTGGGGAGCCCTCCTACAAGAGACAGGTGGTGGGACAGAGTGACTGTTGCCTGGCAGTGCTACAGATGCTGCCTTGTGTAACTCTCACCTCAAAGTTCTTTTTTCCTCCCTTTTGCCCCCCTCCTTTCACTTTCAGAACACCCACCCTCCCCCTTCCCTCTTATTTACCACCTTTATTTTAAGGGCCAATGGATATTTTCTCTATGGGAGCCACAGAACCTCAGGTGTCTCTGCAGCGGATGGAGAAAGGGATGCTTGCCTGCCCCACTGCCCTTCAAAATATAGGTTCTAGGACAAGACAACCCCTTACACAAGTGCCTTGAGACAAACAGGGAACAAAGCTTTTGATGTTCCCCCATGGCACCACAACTTCAACAGATGAACCTGGTGCAAGGTGACCCTGGCCAGAGCTGCAGGACAGTGGCCACCTCTCCAGCCAGATGTAGGCACCAGTGGGTGAGTTAGACAAGCAGGACTGGGGAGGGGGGAACAGTCTGCCCCTCTACTCGCTCCTGTGCTGGTAGGTGGGGGGAAGCTGCCGTCGAACATCCCGCTGTAGGCCCTGGGGCCGCGCAGGACCGAACGGCGGGTACCGAGCTCCATCTAGGGGCCGGAGTGCGCCTGCCGCTGCCCCCCAGACCCTGCCTTCATCGCGCCGCCACCGCCCCGCCTGGCCAGGGTGTAGGAGCATCCCAGGCAGCCCAGCCCCAGCATACCCAGGAGGCAGAAAGGACAGACAAACCCGGACCTGAGAGATTCGGGGGATGGATTCGCCCCAATTCAGAACTCCCCAGAAGGATTCAAAAGTGAGAGTTTCCATGTGATGGGTAGAGCTGAAAGAAATGTGGCTGGAAGGGACATGGGGGTGCTGACTGATAGCTGCTGAACATGAGCCAGCTTGTGCCCAGGCAGCCAAAATAGCCAAGAGCATCCTAGCTTGTAGCAGAAATAGTGCAGCTAGCAGACGCAGTGAAGTGATCGTCCCCTGTACTTGGAGCTGATGAGTTTAGTTCTGGGCCCCTCACTGCAAAAGAGACATTGATGTGCTAGAGCATGTCCTGAAAGGAAGTTGTAGTGAGGTGGGGGTCAGTCTCTTCTCCCAAGTAACCAGTGATAGGACAAGAGGTAACGGGCTCAAGCTGCACCAGGGGAGGTTAGCTTGGATGTTAGGAACAATTTCTTCTCCAAAAGGGTGATCAGGCATTGTCAGAGGCTGCCCAGGGCAGTGGTGGGATCACCGTCCCTGGAAGTGTTCAAAAACCATGTGGATGAGGTCCTCAGTGACATGGTTTAGTGATAGACTTGGCAGTGCTGGGATAACGGTTGGACTTGATGATCTTACAGATCTTTTCCAGCCTAGTTAATTCTATGATTCTATGTTTGGGTGGGCTGGGCAGTGTCAGGATGGTGTCTGTGACTGTGTGCAGAACTACTGCTTGGGAATTGCAGGCACAATGAGGATATAAAGCTGAGATCCCTGTGAGCCCCCGACTCCCTGCGCTACAGCAAGGCACAGAGAAAGGGGTCTGGCTCCATCCCTCTCCTTCTGGCTCACGGGGTGCAATAAGCATTGTGGTGAAGCAGCTTGGATCTTTTAGGCACAGAGGGATGATCTTTGCTCAAAGCAGGTGGCTGCAGCAGCTCTTTAGGACAGCCAAGAAGCTCCTTGCCTTAATCAAAAGAGAAAAAAATAAAGCCAAGAAATGCTAAACAAGATAAACAATGAAGCAATGTTTTCCTCTCTGTGGCATACGAAGTCAATAAAGCTCAAGGAAACCACCTGTATTTTATTATCACATATTCATATGTTTAATGCTATTAAAATAAGAGTCTGGGGTGAGGCTGCAGGAAATCAAAGCACTTAATGGTGCAGACACAAACCCTCTCTCCTCCTTCCCCAAAGGTGATTTGAACCAGTTTAAGCAAATATGTCTTTGTCTCTTAGAATAATTATGTGATGTGAAGACACTTCTCCCTGACTCACATCAAATGGCTTTAATGGGGTCTCTGTGTGTGTCTGTGTGCATCTGTTTAACAAGTTATTGCTTTTTAAAGCTGCATTTTTTCCCCCATATTCACCAGAAAAGTAATTCTCTCTGAGAAGGGATTATTTGTGTTCCACCATCACTTGGCATTTATTCCACAGTGCATTTAGTAGTGAAAAGGTGCCCAGAGGGCAGAGGCCACAATGTGATCTGAAATGATATGCTGAAATTCAGGATAAACCTCCTCCGGGTGGTCTGCCAGCTGTGAACTTTCTCTTCTTTGTTTCCTCTGTTTAGCCTGGTTTCCAAAGAAAAGCAAGAGTTTTGAGTGCACCTGCATATGGAGGTGCAAGGGGGGAGGGGTGCTGCTGTCTGACCTCTGACTAATAATTTTTTTCTTCTCTGGCCCAAATTTGGCCAAATTTTGTCTGATCGCTTGGCCCTCCTCAAGTTCATGCTGAGCTCTGCCCTCCCTATCTGTGTCCTCCTCAGTGCCCTGCTCAAAATGGGACTTCCCTGGAGCAGGGGAGAGCTGGCAACAGTCCCTGCCTGCCTGTGATGGGGACCAGAAGGTGGATTTCACTCCTGGCACCACATGATTGGCAGATGTCCTTGGTCACATCACTTCACCAGGTGACTCTGCTGTCCTTGTCCCACAAATACATGTTAGAGGTGGGGAGAAAAGAGATGTTTTGGGGGCTCGGTGAGCATGCAGGAGCCAGGCTGCATTTCCAGCCTCTCCAGCCACAGCTGGGCTAGCCAAGGGGTGGTGTTCCCAGACACTCATGGTGATGCTGAGACTGCCTCCTAACATACAGGATGGGAAGAAAGCTGTGAAGAGTCAAACTGGGTTTAGTGGGAAGGAGGGCATGGGAATGCAGAACAAATCTGATGGAGTACATGATTTCCTGCAGTGAAGAGAAAGCATTAGCTCTGTACAATAAAGCCCAGGTGAGTCCCGCTTGGTGCAGTCCTCAATTGTGATTGGATGGATGGGGAGACCAAACACTGAGCTATGGGCATGTCTGCCCTGAGCCATGCTCCTCTGGGAAGATGCTCCCACAGTGAGCTGCTTTATTAACCAGTTGTGCTGGAGGCACAGGATTCTCCCAAGAAACTGAGCTCTGTCACTGAAGCAGCTAATTTCTCCTCACAGGTATTTGGCTGCTTCAGGGAAGGGTAAAAGGAAGTCTCACATGCAAGTAGTCAGAGCAGTCTGGGGACCAAGGGGGGCTGTGACAGCTCAGCCACAACCAATCTGTGTTTCTTGGAGAGAAATATCACCAGCACTGACATGGAGAGGTGCAAGACAGACGGCTCACAGTTAAAGAATCAGGCTGTTCATGGCATAAATCTTGTGTTAACAAGGTAAAGAGATGGTCTCAGTAGGATGTCTCCAATCTCAGCCACCAGTACAAGGGAAGAGATGGGTACCACCAAGTGGGGAACCAGGAGGATGAGTGACATGGTGCTGTCTGCAGAGTGCCTTTGTCTAGCCACAGCCCTTATTTGGCCATGGAATTGTGAAGCTGAGCTGGTTCCAACAGAAGTGGCAGGACAACCTCTTCCATGGGATGCTGGTGCAAAGGCCACTGGCTCTCTGGTGTTCTGGTGACCACTGCAGCTGCATGTGCCTGCAAAAGGAGCCCAGGTAACACTACCCCAGCAGCAGGATCAAGTCATTCCACCAAAGTGAGCTCCAACGTTGCAAAGAAACATTCTGGGCTGCAGTGAAGAAAGTCTGGGCTATTTAGCTGGGCCAGAGCACTGGCTTTGGTTTGCAGGTCTCCTCTCCCAGAACCAAATGTCTTGGAGCCTGGCATTGCTGAGTCTTTCCAGGAGGGTAAAGTAATCCAGAAACGGGGGTAGGAATATGAAATGTTTCAGTGATTCATTTGGGTGAAAGATTATTGTGTTTTGTGACTGCAAGAGATCCTTCTTACAATACATCTGACCTACTGGATCTCTCAGACACATCTTTGCCCCTTAGTTTGTGCTTCAGACTGCTCCTTCCTCTTCACTTGTAGCAAATCACTGAGAGGGATGTCAGCATTTGACTCAAGTGGTCCTTTGATGGAGAACCTACCCATCTATCCCAGCTCTGCAAGGCTTCTAGCATGTTAAAAGCTGCAACTTTAACCCCAAATTGCTTTGTGTCACATCCTGAACTCATCACGTCTTTTGTGTCTCTTGAAGATTAAAGCAGCAGATTCCAGTGGAAGTAGGTTTTGTCCCCATGTAGCTTTAATCTTTTAACATAGAAGAAATCAGATCAATTCTCACATCCTTTGTATCTGCAACAGCTGTGATTGCCAACAGCTGCAGTCCCTGTTCTGACATAAAGCCATCGAGAAGTGCTATTGCTTTCTGTTGACCTTCCATCTCTTTACAAAATCAGAGCAAACCACTCCAGCTCTCTGTAAATGGTCTCTCCTGCTCTTGGCCTGCATCACCTGCATCACCCAATGCTCCGACAGGACCTTGCCCTTGAGTGTTGTGAGGGAACAGGAAAACGTGGGTTTCCCAGGAAGAAAGAGCCTCAGTTCCTTTGCTGTAGTCTATCACAGCGGTTATTCACTGACAGCAGACTAACAAACTGAGTTGAATTCCTCCTAGATGACCTCATGCCACTACACCAGTGATGAAATTGGGGACAATGTGGAGATTTTTTGGCAACCATGGCTTCAGGTGTGGTAGTGCAGTAATGGAAATACAATGGGCCCATTATGGCATTTGTACTGGAGTGAGGTACCCTGAAACACACTGTTGCAGACGGATTGCTGTTGGAAAGTGTGTTAGCAGCCTGGGTCCATCCAGTCCTTTTCCCTCCCTTGTAATCCCATTCCTCAGGAGGTTGTTCACTTACCTATTTCACAATTAAAAACTAATTACAGGCTCTGCCTCAGACTTCTTACCAAGGGACATGGTGCTGAGCAACCCAGGCATCCCCATGTCACCCACAGTGGCAGGATGTAGGGCTAAAGGATGGATCCTTTCAGTGGAAGTGCTGAGCTCTGATACCAAGGTGGAAATGATTCATTCCAGGGTGCATTTTCTGAACCTTTCAGCCTAGGCCAGCCCTGTATGGACACAAGCACTTGAACATCCTGAAGCATCACAGTGAATCGGACATGGCATGAAATTTGGCTTCAGTTTTGCCCTTGAGATGGACATTTGGTCATTCCAGCATCCCTCTCAGGAGTTTGTCTGAGGCCCTGATGACAGCTGCCTGAATGGAACAAGCAGGTGCACGGATCTGATCCCCCTTTGCCAGTCTCCTGGCTGGAGGAAGGGAATACTGTAGGGTTTACAGATGGGGAAGCCATACCTGGACTGCAGCACCCCCCACATTTATAGCACAAAAAGCCTTTGTCCCCACACTTACATGGTGGCCTGCAAGCTGCTTGTCATCGATGGTTTCCCATGGCAATGCAGCTCCTATGGGACTGGGTGATAAGAGGCTGATGATAACAGGCTGGGTTCTCCCCATGCTCCAGCCAGAGGAATGCCCTGGTATTCAGAGTGCCAGCCTTGTCCCCTGCTCCTTCCCAGCCCTGGTGCAGCACTTCCTCCCAGCAGAACCCCAAGCAGGAGGGGCTTGGTGACATCCCTTTACTCTGCAGACAGCAACACACAGGGATAAGGTAACTAATACAGAAACGACTCCAGCCATCAGTTCCTTGAGTGATTTGGTGGGAGAGGTTTGTATGATCAGCGGAGCCTCACGCATGCTCCCTGCCATTCACTTGGGCTTGAATCACCCTTTTATTTTACTTCCTCCTTGTTCTCATTGCCACACCACTCAAACTAAAATTATTCGCCTACAACCGCAAACGCGGGGATATATCACCGGGAGTGCTGTAGGGCTGTCACCATATATAATGCTCTGAGCTCAATATTTATAGAACTACATAGGGCACAAATCATATCCCGAACGCCCGTTGAGCTGGAGAGCTAGGTATAAACTCCAGAAATATCGCAAGCCATTGCTCACAAGAGACTGCCCGGCAGACCCGCTGGCTGTACATCACGCTGTAATGCCATCCGAGTCTGTGCTCGGTGCTGGAGTGGATCGGAGGTCACTGCCAAGCTTTTCTTCCATAAATCCTGGGAGCTGGCTCTCAGCAAGGTTAGGAGCTGAGAGAGCCCTGCTCTGAGTGCTCCTTCCTTCTGCTTCCTGCTCCTGACACTGAGGTGTCCTGGCACCATATGTGGGTGTTTATCCTGGGGTCTTGTCCTCCCTTCTCCCTCTCTGCTATAGGAACCAGAGAGGAAAGGGAGGAGGGAGGCAATGGTTCTCATGGCAGAACTGTACAAGCTATGAGAGCTGATAGCTTGTCTGAAATGTCCTTTCAATGGGCTCTGGGGCAGTTTGATCCCCTCTTCTTCTCACCACTCTGGGTCACATTCTCCCTTGTTCCCTCCCCTATGCCAGGACATGAATATTCTCCAAATCCTGCATCAAACTCCATAAGACTAAAGGCACCCAGCAGCCTGCCTAAAGACACATAACAAAGACATGGGCATCAGTCCCAAGATAGGTCCCTCTGTCTTGCTTTCTCTCCTCATTTCCCCTTTTCCAGCATTTCTCCTTGGCTTGGCTGGAGCTGGTGATTCCCTGGGGATGGGGAACAGGGCAGAGCAGGGCCGACTCTGGTGCTCTTCCTACCCTTTGTAGCCCCCATCCTCATGTGCTGGTGGTCTGCAGCAGATGTAGAAGATCCAGATTAGACCTGATACAATGAGCATGTGAAGCCTCTCTGAAGCAGGGGAGCAGTGACATGGTTCTTTTCTGCCTAAGAAATCACCAGCCAGTCACTTGTGTTTTTGAGCTGAGTATGATGGACTTAAGCTAACCAGTCTTTGGCTCTCCCTTCTCCCCCAGCAGCGTGGCAGGCAGACTCTGACATTAAGCAAAATAAAATCCAACCCTTAGCATTAAGTAAAACTCCCAGCGTGATGGGTTTGTGGCTTGCAGCAACATCTCAGCAGGGACGTGTTAAAGCCGGTCTCCAGCGAGTGGAAGAATGAAGTTTTGCAAAACCCTGACGAGGCAAAGCTCCTAAAATAACAATTGAATTAAACTTTATTCATTTTCACTTAATACCCTAATAGTGCCTTTAGCAAATTTATCTATTATTATTTTGAAGAGGAAAATGGGGAGGTGCAGCCTGGATGCAACTCACATCTCCTTGCTGAAAGAAACTTCAGTGGAAATAAAAAAAGCCATGGGAAGAAATGCAGACAGTTCAGATTTTCCATGTGGGATGAAACACCCTCAAACCCAGACAGTCTCATGTTCTTCAAGATGTGGCCCGGACTCCAGTGTGCAAAACCATCTCTTTTTTCGCTAAGAGCTGGGCACTCATTGGGCTTGTCAGGGTTAGACACTTGGTCACATCTAGCATCTGTGGCTGACAGGCCAAGCCCTTCCTATCCTCTTCTCCTCCAGCATCTCTGAGGCATTTGAACCCCAGATGCTTGCTTTCCCCCTCATCAGCCCAGTATACTGGATTTGAAGCATTCTCCTTCAAAAACTCCCTTTTGTTTCCACGGATGATGTGTCATTGTGAGCCCTTCCCTCAGGAAAGCTGAGCTAAACCCCTACTGCCAGCCCTGACTCAGTGGGACAAGCAAGCGCAAGTTCAGGGTGGCCCTGCACCATGGCAGCCCCAGACACTCATCCCTATCAGCTTCTGATCGCATGCCTGATTTCCAGCCATGCCTCCTGTTTACTTGTGCCCACCCCCATTTCTGCTGGGAGTGGAATTCAGCAAGCCCCTGGCTACCAAGATTTTCTTTGTTGGGGCTGCAGATCAGGGTGTCAGAAGGAGCATCCCGCAGCTCTTTCGCTCAGACTCCCTGGCAAAGAGGGAATACCTCATGGTCCCACACTCCAGAGAGGAATGGTCAACCAACACAAGCACCAGACAGACCCAAGGAGCCATCCCAACCCTGTCCCACAACTTCCTTGCTCTGAGCCTCAGGCTCTGCAAACCAGAAGGAGCGAAAGCTGCTTTGAAATGGCCATGCAGGCACTGAACTACACTTCCCAGTAGGCCACAGAGTAAGGGCCCTCCTGGTATTAAAAGCCCCCATTTGACTTGCTTGATGGGGATGGGAACAGCTTGGGGATTTCAGGATTTGAGGGCTAGAGGCAGCCACTGTTCATCACTGAGTAAGAAACAGCAATAGCAGGCATCAGAGCAAAATTAATTTCCTCTTAGTGCAGCTCTCCCCTGTCGCTCCTGGCCCTGCACTCTTCCTCCCAGAGCTCTAGAAAATAGCCCACACAGGCTTTACAAGGTTGCCTCACCCTCCGTCTTGCTTGGAGGCAGGCTCTGCTCCAGCTAATCCTCTCCTGACAGACCTTTCTGTCTCTCTTGCTCATAGAAACCTTTCTCCACCTGCCCAGGTTAGGGCAACAGATTCTTAGCTTTAAGAAAAAAAGAGAAGAAACATTCTTACTAAGACACAGCTTTCCAAAACTCTCTGCTCTTCCCATCAATTAGAACTACTTAATTATAGGGTTGTTCTATCAAAACCCAATGAGAAAGTTCCTGGGACAGCAAGCATCCATCCTTCCTAGTTGCAGCCTCTCTGCTACCAATAAGTGCTGCTGTCTCTTTCTTGCTGCCAGGCAAGGAGAAGTGATATTTAGAGCCTTTGTCTGCGGTAGGGACAGGGGGCAGGTGAGAAATAACTTGACTGGGACATTTTCCCATACTGTGAAGAATTTGCACATCTAGCTATCGCTTTGCACCTTTCTGCTGCTGGGCAAGCCACACCTCTTGACTCTGAGAGACTTCCAGAACTATTCCAAATAAAACCCAGCTCTACTTTCAAAAGCAAGGATGAATGGGAAAACAATTAGCAGACCAGTGGAGTACTCCATCAAAACCTGTCCATCAGAGGGTTCGTTGTTGGGTTTTTTAATACATTGCAGATGGAGAAGAATATGAGCTGCAGGGAGTGAACTCTAGCACCTCTGGGCTGCCATGAGCTATTCGCCTTCTAAGAAATGGGTTTTCTTAGGCATTATTGCTTTGAAGGGAGATCCCTGCCTCAGGTGAGAGTCCTAGGTAATCATTTGTTAAAGCTTGTGGATGGACTTCCACACCCAGCATGTGCCAGACCCACACCCAGTTGGAAACTGTATGGAAACCCTGGCCAGTCCAGTCCTGGTGAAGTGAGTATCTGAAGTGCTGTGTGGCAGCACTAAGCTTACCTGAAGCATTGTGCAGCAGCAAGGCTCCCTCTGACTGGGTCCTGGGGGGGTCTCAAGACCAGCAAAGGCCATCAGGAGGACCTTGCAAACAGCCTCTGACAGGACAATGAGTGCTTTTTAGGGAGCATTGCTGAGTTCTTGTGCCTTGCTTTGAAGGTTCCTGCTGAGAGAGGAGCAAGCCATAGCCCACGCTGCGCACAAAGTCTCCTGACATATTTGCAGGTAGCATATCTGCCCAATTTCCCTCACCCAAAGTTTTCTTGTCCAACCCTTTTCTTCTCTGAAAAATAATCCTCATTCTCCCTGCTGTAAAGGGAAAGCTAGAAAGGCACTGATACCAAGGGCTGTGACACAGCAGAATGGAAGGCAGGAGGGTCTGGGAAGCTTTCCCTAGAGAGCCCTACTTCACCAATCCTTTGACTTTCTTATCATCAAAGCCATTGCAAAAGGGTTTTAGTGGAGAGACTTGTCACGACTCCAAAGTGAAGTGCTTCAGGGCCAAGCCCTGGCCATCTCACTCCAGCCATTGGTTACTGGAGCAGGTGGTCCTGATGGCAGCCTCAAGTTACCAGTTGTTATTTCTTCTCACTTTCGGATGACTTACATCCAGCAGTGTTAACTATCCTTTTGTTTTCTCCTGATATTGGCATGGATCAGATAGGGCAAATTCCCTCCCCTTTGGCCATGGTTTCTGCACCCTGAGATGGGCAGGGCACAAGGAATGAAGGCATGAGCTGTTTTGCAACCTTGCTCCTAGATGTCATGGCTGATTTCTCCTGCAGGGCAAAGAAACAGAGAAGGAAGTGAGGGAAATGAAAGCTATTAGTATCAAATAATTAAGGGCTATGGTTGAATTAGGTGAAGAGCAAATGGGACTATTTGGGAAAAGCATTAGTAGATCATAAAATAATGTGATATTAAGAAATGAGATATAGCAGCTGATTACAGGCTGTGTGACACCAGCTTTATATTGCTGTTTGTGCTGATGGGCTTGGAAGTTGCTTGGCTGCTCCAGTTTATTTTGCTGTGCTGGAAAGTGCTGATATGGATGAGGAGGATACTGGAGCAGCATCCAGGGGTTTGTTTGGATCATCATTGAATCATAGCATAATTCAGGCTGGAAGTGACCTCAGGGAGTTTGTGATCCAGACCTCAGTCTGAGGAGGACTCACTGCTGCTAGGTCAGGATGCCCAGTTCTGAATCTCTCCAAGAGTGGTGACTCCGAAGTCTGAACCCTGGTCAGTATTTAACTACAGTTCATGTGGAAAGTCTCTTTCCCTAATATCTAATCAATATTTTCCTTGATGCAAGTGTGTCCCTTGCTCCTGGTGTCCATTGTCCCTTAGCCTTTCCCTGTACTCCAAGAGCAGTCTGGCTCCATTGCCTGTAACACCCCACCAACCATCCCTGGCATGGGTGTAGATGTCCATGCAAGAGATATGTGAGCACACCACAATGCCTGAGGGTGCTGTCAGCTTGAGCATAAAGGAATGTGACTTGTGATACCCCCTATACTCAAGGCTTCTGACCAGTGAAGGGGGTACATGGATGATTTGATACCAAACACTGATGGTTTGGGGGGTTTGCTGCATTTTAGAACTGCAGCAGCAGTTCAGTTTGGAACTACAGAGAAGCAGGTTAAAGTCCGGGATGCGCCTGTGCCCCAGCTCTGTGGATGAAACTGTCATGCAATGTCATCACTGACATTGATAACTGAGAGCAGTGCTGTTACCCAGCCAGCATGCCCTGCTATTGCTGGGAGAGCAGGGAGCGCACAGGCCAGTGCCTTCATGCAGTAATGTTCAAAAGCTGCTCCAGCTGCCCTAAGAAGCTCCTGCTGCACTTGGAAATGCAGATAGGCAGTACCAAGGGAAGGCTAGAGGTGACCCTGGATGCAGAAGAGCTGTGTACATGCACCAAGAAGTGCTCTGAAGTTCAGTTTCCCAAGCCAGCAGGATTCAAAATGCTCAGGGCCTGAATGTCCTGTAGCTGTCATGTCTCTAGTCACATTTTGGTTGAAATTCAACAAGACATTTTAATTTGGAGGACAGGGACTGAGGGGTATACATGGTGTGCCCACAAGGGAGGAGCTGCCTGATGCTTCCCCACTGACCTGCTGTTTCTCAGAGTGGCCATGTCATGCTTAAGCCTGTGCCTGGCTTTCCGCTTCTCTCTTGTCCCTAAATACTGTGGCACTGGTGTCTTGTTTTAGCAGCCTCTCTGAAATCACTGTGAACCAGGGGATGGGTTTCACCCTTCAGCCTGTGTTTCTAGGGTAGCATCTTTCTCACTCAGCTCCTGACGTGGGTCAGGGGGGCAATGTGCTTCTTCCATGTCTGCCCTCAGTAGCGTCACAATCCCTGGGAAAACAGGACTTGTTTCCTCCGTGGGACACGAAGCGGCTGCTCAGCTAGCAGAAGGGATGCTGCGGGGCGTTCCGCTCACAAAACCCTTTCGCTTTTTACTTTCTCACCTTCAGAAGGGGGTTGTCCCTTATTACGAACTCCCGTCGCTAGGCAGCACGCCCTGCTCTGTCCCACAAGATGGGGTGAGCAGCGGCGTTTCGGTGAACCGGGGAAGCAGCGGCGGCGCGGCCTGCAGAGGTCCCCCTCGCCTAAGCTTTGAGAGCAGGGCACGGCGGCAGAGCCGAGCCGAGCCGGCACTACCGGGCGGGGGGCGAGCGGGGAAGCACTGACGGGGCTGGGCGGCACCTACCGGAGGAAGCACCGGCGAGGCAGGGCCTTTCCTCGCATCCCCCGTCCCCCGTCCCGCCTCCACTGCCCGGAGCAAAGCAGAGCTGAGATGCCCAGGGGTTGGTGGGAGGGATGTGGGGAGATGAGGCTGGAGAAGCAGTGGTCTTCAGTGGGGTAGCAGGAAGGCAGGAAAATGAGCAACTGGGCTAAGCAGCACTGTAACGAGGGGGGCAGCTCTTGGCAGCTCTGCCTGCCCTGCCAAGGAGGCCCCCCACAGCAGGAGGTGGCCAAGGGCTGGTGGGCAACAGTGTCACTTTGGATCATGCCAAAAGAGCAGAAGGCAAGGCTTGACAGAAGCTGAGGGGACAGGGAGCAGGACAGGACACTCCTCTTTCCCAGCTGCTCATAGGCCGTCTTTGCTCGATCTCTGTGGTAGATTTGGAGCCCATGTTAGTGCTGTGACTGCTCCGTCTTTGGCAGTGTATGGAAACTGGGGGAACAACGACTGTTCCCAGTAGCATTAAAAGCTAGTACCTACTGCGGACTCTGCAGAGAAGAAAAAACTGGCATTCATTCCTGTGCTCCGTGGCAGCTTAAAGCAGGGGTACGACAAGCAGCTGGAAGGGTGTCCCCATGCCCAGCCAAGGCTGTACCCCTGCAGGGTGCATGCTGCTTCTTCCAGCCTTGCTGCAAGGCCAGTCTGGGAAAAGCAGGGGTGTGTAGGATGTACAGGATGCCCTGGGCTCCACTCATGTCCTGGATCCCCACCACAGCTTGCCTATTTGCGCTCTCAGGCCTCCCCTTGCTCTCAGTGCATGGGCAGTATTCACCCTGCCCTCATCAGCAGGCAGAGCACTTGTGTTTGGTGCTCAGGGTTTGGGCATGAGGACAGTGCTATGCCTTCTTAATTCCCTGCTTTTAAAGAAAAACCAAATAGGGGACAAGATGATCCATCCACACGGGTGTCAGTACCTGGGGTGTTTCCTGTGGGAGCTAAGCCATGAGCTGCCAGCACCAGCAAACTCTTCCTGAGCATGGGCTGGTGTTTAGGAACAAGTGGCCTCTCCGCAGCCAGCAAGCCTCCTGTTCAGTCACATCACTTCTCCACCAAATATCATGTTCCTGATTGCAAGGAAATGACCAGGTTGTTTTTTTTCTTGTGTGTGTGGGGGGGATGTGGGGGTGTGGGTTAAGGGAAAGAAGAACAGCAGCCAGCTAATGGTGTAAGTAGAGGACCCTGTGGTGGGGTCCTCTGGGGGAATTAGCACAGACTCAGAGTTTCTGCTGTGCCTTGCCCTGTGCTGTCCTGTTCCCACTGCTCTGTCCTCTGAGCACGGTGTGAGTCCCTCTAAGGAGAAAATTATTTCCATAATAAATGGGGATAAAGGGGGGTGGGTACGTGTGTGGAGGAGCTGAGAGGAATATTGGCTTTGTCAGGAAAGGACAGATCAGAATTGATTTATTTGGATGAATTCGACATCTTGGAAAACCCCAGTCTGGTTGCAATAATAATGTTTTTGAGGTTAAGGAGCATTTGTGCAACAATGTGGTCCTGGTTCTGTGTGGCCTTGGCATTGCCTTGGGCTATGAGCCCTCTGCGTTTTTCTGAGTGCCCTGAACATGTTTCCAGCAGTGGGCTAGTGGGTCTGTAAAAAGAGAAGTGGAACTGATGTTGGGGAGGGTGTGCTTGCTGCTGGTGGTGGGGAGGGGCCACTGAGTCCTTGAGAGCTGGTGTATTTGCAGACTGGGACACTGTTCAGAGCATCTGTAACCCTGGAGGTTACAGCCCCGCTGCAACAAGACCTCCCCCTTTGCCCTCTGCAAGCTCCCCTGCCCTGGCCAGGCACCGGGAGGGGTACGGGGGAGCTCCCATGGAGCACAGCGGCACAGGCAGTCACTCACCGACTGCCCCAGGGCAGGGTCCAAAGGGACTCCCCTGGTTTGCAGGCTGCTGGGACTGCCTGCACCCTCTCACGGCGATTTTTGCTCTGGATTTAGAGAGAGGTGGAGGCTGGGGGTGCTGTGGAGGTGCAGCCAATCTATCCGGTAGTCAGGACATCTTGAAGTGGTGGGAGGGGGGGATGTTCGCTGTAGCATCGGAAGTTGCCTGAATCCCTCTGAAGGACCCCCATTAAGTCAGGGAAAACTCCCCACTCCCCTCTCCCGCCCCCCCCCCCCCCCCCCCCCCAACCCGGGGGGGGGCCCG